>JAGKQL010000063.1:38377341-38463841 GCA_018398635.1 Cyprinodon brontotheroides
AAAAATAATAACAGTAACTCCATTGAAATGATTCAAAACTAAAATAACGAGCCAATTTTTAAAAATGTAAGGAGTAGAAAGTACAGATATTTGTGTAAAAATGTAAGGAGGTAGAAGTAAAAAGTAAGCCATAAAATTAGTAGTAAAGTAAAGTAAAAAATATCAGAAAAATCTACTTGAGTACAGTAACAAAGTATTTGTACTTAGTTGCTCTTCCCATCTCTGTCCAACATATGCCAACTCCTTGTAAACTGAATTATTCACATAACCGTTGCTGGTTGTGCTCCATATTCCAAGGTCCAAATGAAAGCATTCCTTTTAGGTGCAAATGCCAGTGAGTGTATTTCCTTTCTTTTTTATGAGATTTGTTTTTTTGTTTTTTTTTTGGGGGGGGGATCCATATATCTGCCTCTATTTTGTAGCAAGAATATATATTGATAGGCTGTATAGATTGTACTGCAGCATATCTGATGTTTTAATCTTGCAAATTCCTAATGGTGGTGAGTTTTGGCTTGATGTGTGTGTGTGAGAGTGAATAATGGCTAATAGCAAGGGCCACAATTTTATTTATTAGTTGTTTTTTTATTATAATTAAAATTTGTAACAGATCTGTGTCAAATAGCTGCAAACATTTCTTGTTTTGACCAGATTTTATGATGTTTGCACACTGGCTTGTTAACGGGAGGCGGGTTTTCAATCAAAGAGTTGACGCTTTCATTGCACATGTTTGCAGAGGTCATTAAGAACCCATGTATCTGCAGCTGCTTTTTGAACCAGGTCTGTCTTTTCATTGACGCTACATCTTCAACTTTGTCTCCTGCCTTTTTTTTTTTTTTTTTTAATCCTCTGTAGCACAATATTCAAACATAATAATCTCATGTTTGGTACATGCATTGTTTTATTTTTGGCTAAATGTACGACTTGACCTCAAAAGCACACTACTTGAAGTGGATTATCTTTTGTGACATACCACCCACGCAAACCATTGTCTGCCTTTTGAAGTCATGTCGATTCTTAACGCTGTACAACCATGGTCCATTCCATTGTTTTCTGGGACGGTGCAAAATATTTCTGTCTGTGCTGATGGTTTACCTATTCTCTTCTTTTTGTAAAGCAAATCTCAACTCTGTACATTATTCATGGAATAAAACATCCAAACACTTCTGTTTGAAACTTTCCCTGTGGATCTTCATTCTTTATTGTCAAACCTGTCCTCTGTGTTCTCAATTAAATATGAATGTGATTAAATGCTACCATAAGTGACTCAATAAGGCTTGATTGTGGTGTTCAAACCCTGATTTAATTCATTAGAAACTAATTAGTGTCATTTTTCAGAGCTGACCTTGTTATTCATTATTATAAAGACGTAACATTACCATCTCAGTATTCAGCTAAATTGAAGACGGTTGCTGCTTTAAGACTAAAATGAATCCCTGAGAACGATAAAGCCATGAAATCTGTCTTTATTTATTAGTTTTCTGGGCGCTCATCACCAAGCAGCAGCCGTTCAGCCAGTTAGTTATGAGATAAGATATGTGTGAGAAATATCATTGGACGGAGTAAATCCCTGGCTCACGGATAATCACAGGGGCTGGGAAACATTCACGGCCCGCTGGCTCATGCAAACTGCAGCAACGCTTTTTGCCCATATCAGTAAAACGAGGCTTTGAAAATGATTAGTCAAAGGATTTTTCAAACCCGTGACTTGGTCAGTTTTTGTTGCATAAAATAGGACAATTCCCTAGGGATAATTTGGGATCTGGGACTGAACCAATCACCTCGCCGGAAGCCAGGCACTAATTTTCCACAGTTGGCCTGAGATTGCTCTTTGTAAACACCTTAAATTGGACACAAACGCTTTGATAAATCCCATGGGGGCGAGAAGAAAAGGCTGGATGAGTGGAAACTGGCAGGGCCTCATTGGGTCGCTGCTGCTCTGCTCTTATTGGCAGATTCAAAGCTTACGTATCAGGTGTTGGGAATCCGATCTAAGACGCAGGTAACCAGGAACTTTCTCAGAAGGGTTGTGTTGAGTCGGATGATGGAGATGCACCTGCTCAACATCTTGTTAAGCTTAAACTCATGATACTCCCTCTCTTTCTGTCCCCCACCCCTACCCTCCTTCTCCTCCACCCCAATCCCATCTCTCTCTCTCTCTCTCTCTCTCTCTCTCTCTCTGCTTCCAAGACTCATGGCTGTGGAGGATGAAATAAGGGGAGGAGCCATTTATGAGCCAAAAACCAGGATTTTCGCTGATCAGGTCTGTGAGATTGCTTCTTCTCCCGTCGAGTCCGTATGTCAGCCCTTGTTTTTTTCCCCCCATTCTGCTTTCTTGTTCTCTTCCTTCCAACCCTTCTTTGCTGTTGTTATGATCCTGTCTGCTGCGTGTTTGCGCTCCCTCTCCTGACCGGCTTGCCCTGTCCCTGACCCGTCCTTTAATGTTTTTGGGTTTGAGTGTCATCCGTCTGCAAGCAAATCGGGGAGCTCCGGACGATGAAAGACTGTTTCTGTTTACATTCCTCAGCTCCAGCTGTTGAAAGTCTGCCTCAGTCTGTGAGCACGAGTATATCTGAGGTTTTGATCTGCAGCTTTGTCTGTCTGACGCGTTTGGGGTCAGAACCTCTCAGATGAAATGATGCAGCTATGTGCTAACGGTCCTGAGGTGGCGGCGTCTTCAGGAGCTTCGCCACAGCAGGGATTTTAATCTCATGGTCTCAGCCCTCCCCTCCTCTTACTCTGTCAAACTGCAGGCTCCTTTAAAGCATGAGTCATTCTGTAAATATAGCAAGTCCATCAAGACTCATGCAATTCCGGCAGTAATGTGGCTGAGATAAATAGGAATAATCTACTTAAAATCTGTGTCATTTAATTATCAAACTAATTTTGGATAGAAAAAGGAATCAGATAAAAAAAATATACAACATTTAAAAAAATCGTATAATTATTCATAACTATTACATTCACAGAACTGCTACAGGATGCAGAAAAAAAAAGATGTAACTTATAAAAAGGGTATATAAATAATTGTTTCAATCATTTCTGATGGGTCCAGAAAATATAAATATGTACTTCTGGTTAAGATGCCAATGTTGACTTTAGAGGATCTGCACCAATAGGAACAGAAGGTTTAAATCGTATGAGCAAAAAGGGGGCGTGTCAAAACCCGATCCGTACAATTGGGTTATTTGTGCAACCAGATAAACATCCGGGGCGCCCTCAAAATTTATTTCATAAAGAAGACAGTACGCTCTCCAATATTTGGTGAGCGTACTGTAAGTTAGGATGTGTTAAATGTTAATAATTTATTTCCTGAGAAAGTTTTCTCACTTGTCTGCGCCGGAAATGCGTTCCTACGCTACTTCCAGGAGATAACTTTTCTGCTTTGGATTGAAACATAAAATTTAGTCTTTTTGAGTTTTAATTAAAATAACTCTCCTCAAAATGTGAATAGTTCCACACATTCTTATCTTCATACTTTCGACCTTGTGCTGACATTGAATTTAATTAAAAGTCCTATGTACAGTACCGTTAAACATTTCATAGCATTTGCCAGCCAGATCTCAGATCTGCCAATGCTAATGGTAATGCTAACACTAACCTTTGGCAATTTCTCGGCTCTATTAATTAATTTAAATTTTAGTTTTATTTTATACAGCCAAATTCACAACACATGTCATCCCAAGGCACTTTAGAGTTCACCAGATCATCCAGTCAAATTGATTCAAAGTTTTCTGTCTAAGGAAAACCAGTTGATTACATCGACTCATTGACTCAAATGCAATCCCTCACACTAAACATGCTTGTAGCGACAGTGGAGGAAAAACTCCCTTTTAAAAAGGAAGAAACCTCCTGAGTAGAACCAGCAGAACCAGGCTTAGTGTGGCGGCCATCTGCTGAGGCGACTGGGGAGTTCAAGGAGACAGAAGCAGAGATACAAAAGGCAGCTGTAAAAGGCGGCCCTGTCCAGGAAAACACACAGCCAGGCAGGCCGAGCCTCGAGCCAGCTCCCATGTTAGAGGATGAGGAGAGCAAATCCAGCCAGTCACTAAAAGTTAAGGAGCTATTAGGATGTTGCAATGGCTGATCTCTGTCTGAATACTGTAACCAAATACAAACAAAAATATAAATATAATCATATAATTTACTAATCCTATTAGTGTTAACCATTTCCTGTCAATGTTAGCATTAAAACAAAGGTATTTATTCATTTTGGACCCGTCAAAATTCATAAAATTCATAAAGAAATAACTATTTTCTTGAGTAAAATTAATACTTTTATCTGCTCCAATCTAGACATTATCTGGATGTGTTATTTTTATAAAATTGTTTGGAAGAAAGATATGTTTCTATTACCTTTAACTGAGATGCTAAATATATTTATTAAGAGGCCCCAGAAAATTAGCAATACTGTTAACAAGAATCATCGTTTCCATTCGTGCAAAGACACATATTCATATTGAAGAGGAGCTTTTGAACATTTCAGTGCTAATTAGGGCTAAAACTAAAAGATGCTACTTATCAGACATCAGGAATATTTCTGCTGAGGTAGAACTTCAGTTCTGATTAATAAATGCAAATAAATAAAGAAAGACAGAACATTAAATCAAAATGGACATCAGCTTCTTTTTTTTCAATTGGTGCAGATACATAAAATGTGGAAACGGTTCACGTCCAAACAGATTTTGAATGTTAACACATTCAGAGACCGTCTCTAATATCCCTTATGCTCCACCCTCGCTTTTTATTCACAGATTTTTGTGTTGTCTTTATTTCTCAACCTATTTTTCATCAGGTCATATTTTCAAAGATTGCTAAATTAAAGACTATAAAAAAAAATCAAAGAAAATACTCATCAGAGATCCCCCCTCCCGCCCCCTAGCTTTTCTTCAAAGCAGCAGAATTTGAAAAAGCTAATTAAACATGTAAGTAGGAAGAGCTAACAGAAGCTTAATTTGTTTTTATCACATTTAAAGATACAGCTTTAGAGCATTTCAGCTGAATTTCTCTGAACCGCTTGATGAACAGTTTCTGCAGTGGTTCTCTGCAAACTATGAACTTTTATTTTTACTATAGATCGTATTTTTAACTTGGTATCACTGAATTCTTGATTATAAAGAATTACTGAAAACTGTTTCGTAGGGGTATAGGGCATCTCTCTGTCTAGTGCAAAGATACAATGACTTAAAATGTGTGTATTTTTATTAGTGTTAATTGTTTAAATCAGAAGGAACCAAAGCACTGAGAATCTATTTAATTTTTAAAATGTTTTTCCTTCTTTATGATAAGTTAAAACTAATTTTATGAAGTATAGTTATTGACCTGGATAAAGAACTTCAGGTATTGTCAGGTATTTCTTCAACCGTTTCTTAAAATCCAGTATAACCTTCAGTATAAGTTCACATTTTCACAGTTAAATACTTTCTAAGGTATTTTTCACTTTATTAAATAATGTATGATAATAAGATAAATATAAGTATTCTTGAAGTCACAATATTTATAAAACAAGATTATTTAAACTATCTGTTTGTGATGGCCTCTAGTGGCCTCTAGTGGTAAAAACAGAAAGTTGCATCCAAATCAATATTTTGAATTCAATTAATAATTTTTCTTTGTTCTGTTTGGGATTTTTTTTAAGCAACGTTATGAAACTTATCCACCAGGGGGCGCTTGATCTGGAACTTCCAGGTTTAACAACATTACACGGTGGCTTAATGAACTGGTTTCCCTCTGCGTTTTGGAATCTTCTAGCAGACAAATTTAGAAAACATGGAGTTCCTAGTTAATTCAAAGCTAAATCCTAAATCTGAGAACTAAAAATATGTCTAATCTGGTAAGGTTCTGGTCTGTATTATTGGCTTAGCTTGCTCTAATGTTTAAGGGGAGAACAGCATCCTGCACAGAGAACCAATATGCACCAAGTGCTGTGTACTGACCTAAAAAAATCATTTAATGTATCTCAAGCTAAGCTAATTCTAGTTTCATAGTGTTGCTTTAACAGCGTGTTTTTCTGACAATATAAATGATTTCGCTATGCTACTAATTAAATTATCCCAATAATGCCTTATTTCCCAGTAGTAAAACAATAAAGGACTGTCTCATTTTTATTTTAAATCTTATATTTACCCTAATAAATGGAAATTTAATTCTTGAAATTACAGCAAAACCAATGGTTACCTTCTAGAAAAGAAAAATAAAGTATTTCATTATAATTATATTATATTATTAATTAATTAAAGCCCAACTGACAATGTATATATATATATATATATATATACATATTTTTTGTTCTTTTCTTTTTTAAACTGATGATCTCCATTTGTTTATTTCCTTATGTCAAGATTATATTGTATTTTTTTCAGCTCTCTCTGACGACTTCATAAAAATCTGACGTGTTTTTCTGTTTGTGGTTTTAAAGATAAAGTGACTCAAATGTTTTACCTGTAATTTTCTCTGTCTAGAGTTGGTGCATGTTTAAAATAAGCATGTTCTTTCTTCAAGCTGTATTTTTTTCCTTTCTGAACCAGGGAACGTTCCAGATTCAGCTGTGAAGCCAGTTAATCAGCCGTTATCACATCCAGATGTGGTTTTGGAGTTGCACGATAATTTAACACCTTTTTTGTTTTTCTTATTGCATGACTCCTGCTAATGTTGAACTGCATGGCATGCTGTTGTGAGGCCTTCCGGCTATTAAGTATCTAAAATCGTTTTGTGTTTTTGCTGTCTTGTTCCGTTTCTGTATGTAAATGTGCTTCAGGAAGGATTTTCTGTCTTTATTGATGTTCTTGTTTTCTCTTCACTTTGTGTTGTGCATTGTGTTTGTTATGTTTTGGTGGCTGTTGTATTTGTTTTTCCTTCGACCCTAAATGCCACTCTGAATCCTTTCGTGTTGCACACAAGCTTTCCCTCCTGATTTTGGCTCCCTCCTACTTTTAGCCTTCCTTTCCTCTCCTTTCCTCTCCTCTCCTATGTTGATGAGATACGGTGATTTCTCTTAGGGGAGGCGTCAGTCCATCCTAGTGCAGCCCCGACTTGCGCCTGTCCCACCCCGAGTAGCCAGGTAATAACCCAAACCGCCAATCTCTCTCTCTCCATCCATCACTGCTGCCTCTTCTCCACCTCCACTGTTCTCTGTGTGCATCCCTGTCCATAAGCAGCCCCCTGTAAAACCCGCAGCAGGCCGACACACTGACAGCCCCACTTTCTTTTCCCATTCATCTTCACTGGAAAATACAAAGAGGTCTGTCACAGAATATTTGCACAGCGTTTACGGAAGGACCTGAGGGGAAAAATGTCAACAAATCATTTCAGATATGAAAATTTGTGCACGACTCAGGAGGCGGTGTCCATCTGAAACCAAGAATCCTGTGGTGTGGAGGTCCTTCAGAGGCTGCTACATAAATCAAGCTTTGCAGCCTAAATACTCCAAACAGCCGACATTCAAAACGCATAAAGATTATTTTATATAACAATTATATAACAACTGAAAGATTAAATTACACTAGCAGTTGTTGTCATTATCTTAAAGGTTAGTTTTTTGTTGGAAAACATCAATTAAATTAATGTAATTCAGTATTATTTTCTGGAACTCTGATTACTTTTATAGAATATAGGTTACTTGGACTTTATGCAAGTTATCACTTAGGCAAGGGTTCGCAACCTGCGGCTCCAGAGCCACATGTGGCTCTTTGGACCCTCTACAGTAGTAGCTAAAATTTACATAAGGAGCTAAATAATGTACTAAGATAAATACCGGTCTTAAAAGCTTTAGTGGTTTTTATAAGATTGGATAAGAAGAACTATAAAAGAACCAGAAATATGTTTTTAGAGCCCATTTTTCTTTTAATGAGCTTGGAATTTCTGTGTTTTTATACTATTTTAAAAGCTAAAAATACATACTCTGCAAAAAATGAAATCTCAATAAGTCATTTTTTTCTTAAAATAAGTGCATTTTTCTTGAACTGAGGAGGTAAGTGAGACACTTTGCCAATGGAACAAGACAATTTACATTTAAAAAATAAGAAAAAGTAATGGCATTGTCTTATTTCAAGTGAATAATATCGAATTTTCTTAGTTGAAGAGTAAAAATACTGATTCCATTGGCAAATCATCTGATTTACCTACTAAATTGAAGGCTTAATACACTTATTTTAAGAATTTCTCACTTCTTTCTAGATTGTTTTTGCAGTGTAAATTTTTGTTTGTTTAAGATGGCAACTAATTTCATAAAAGAGATAATGAAAAAAATAATAAAATAGGTTGTTTTCTGAAGAAGTCATTCTTTGCGGCATCAAAAAACTTTACCTGTTTGACCCGTGGGGCAAAATGACTCTTTGGATATGAACGGTTGCAGACCCATGACTTATGGTTATCACTTAAAAAAAATTGTCACAGGAGAGAAATGACCAGAGCACAGACCTGGAGACTGAGGGAAACAACTCCAGGAGTCATTCATGCAGCACCTCTGTTTTGTGCTGGCATTACAGCGGCCCAATCAGTATCAAGAGCGACTCATGCAGTATAAATTCTCAAACATTTTATTTCTAATTTTGGAACGGTATCAGAGAATGCGTCACGCAGGCTGAAGGAGATCTGGAGGAGTTTAAAATAGAAATTAAAAAGAACATTTAGAGAACAGAGATTTATGCAGCAACATGAATGTATCCCACTGAATCGATCGGTGTCTTTGGATGACAGATTTCTGTGGATCTTTGGTTTGCAGGATAGAGGGTGTTACCTATGCACTGAAAAAAATCAAAACCTAGATAAGTAATTTTTCCTTAAAATAAGTGCATTTGTTATTGAATTTTTTTTCTAATTTTGGAACGGTGTCAGAGAATGCGTCATGCAGGCTGAAGGAGATCCGCAGCGTGTTGCATCACTAATGCTAAGCAACAGAAAGCGGATCAGGGTGGATTTCGGTGCTGCGTTCACTAAAGACCGGAGGAAATTGTTTGGAAACAGGCTGGAGCGTCTAAAGAAGTGGGTTTTGATCTTGTTCTTTGGTCTGGACCAGGATCAGCAGGAGTCATTTACATCGGAGATTTGATTACTCATGTTCTGTGACCTGAGATGTAAAGTAACAAAGTACAAATACTTAGTAGAAATTTTGTAGAAATATATCTATACTTTACTGGAGTAATTATTTTTTAGGGAGCTTTTTACTTCTACTCCTTACATTTAAGAAAATAGACTCATTAGTTTTGTTTCATTTAAGTTAATTTTCATTATGGCCTGTTAGTATTTAAAAAAAATAAAATTTTGTTTCATCCAGACAATTCATTTCTTTGTGTTTAGACTCGGTGCTGCCCCAACCTGTTGTTCACCATATACAAAAAAAAAAGCTTTTCAAGATGGTACGACTTAACATTTCACACAGCTAACAGTTTTAGTTATAAAACTAAGAAATTTCAGTATAATGGTTATTTTTATTATTTTGATTATATAATAATCCAAATAGCTGCCCTTATTTTATTTTTTTTAGAGATTTAAACTTCTTTCATTACATTCTACAAATGTGAGAAACTCAAGGTAGATAATATTTGTAGTTTATAATTTTATGAAGCCATTAGTTGTTGCCATGTGGCCAAGTTATTCAGTAGAATGAGTCTCTAATTAGAGTTTTAGTTTCTTTGTGGTAAAAGATTAGATTAAATTAACCTTAAACCTCTATTCCATAGTGAAAATGTGAGGAGAATCGAGACATTCCTGTTTTCTTTTTGGATTGTTTTTAAACATTATAATCAAAATAGCTGCCATTACTTTTTTGTGGCATTTTTATGCTTTCCAGCTGAAGTTCTCATGCATCAATACATCAGGTGGTTTCTGAAGATTACAAGATTCTTTAAAATCACTTTGAAAATTAGACAGAAATGCAATGAAATTAGAACATTTATATGCATTTTTTTAAACGTATGTACCTTTAAATGCATGAACTTTATAATACGCAAATATTTAAAAGTGAGTACTCTAATACTTTAACTTGAGTAGATGTTTTATTGAGTAACATTTACTTGTAGTTGAATAAGATTTGATTACGAGTATCAATACTTTCACTCAAGTACTACTGTTGAATACTTCATTCACCATTTTTCCTTAGAATCTCGCTCCATTAATGATCTGTTAGTTACTAAGCTAACTAACTACCTCTACTTCTAGTTTATTAAAACAAAGCGTAACCTAAATTTATGACAATACTTTTTGTATTACGGATTGAAACGTGGCCATTTCCCATTTTCTATTTGTTTCTTTGACATGTTTTAAATTTTGCTCAAACTTTGCTTGACATTTAATAATAATAATAATAATGAATTTTATTTATAACGCACTTTACATTTGACTTCAAATCTCAAAGTGCTAAATTGACGTTACCCTCTAGAATGGACGTTTTCTTTTTGGAAAGAAAACTGTCAGATCTGGAGACAAATATGTATTATTTTACAGATATTTTACAGAATAAAGATATGTAAGGTATTCCCACAGACTTCAGTATATATTTTATAGCATAATATTATGCAGTATTGGTCAAATAAATTATAATAATTGAATTCTGTATGTTTAATTTAGTTTTATGTCATCCCTGATTTCTTAGATTTTTTCTCTCAAAACAAATATTTTTTTTCATCTGTTTTTCAAGGCTTTTTATTAGATCTTGTTTCCCATCCTGCTTCTTTTTCAGAACTGTAACATCAGTTCTGAATTGACATTTTAAAAACCAGAAATATTTGTTTCAGGTTAAACTCTTTTCTGTGTCCCTCCAAATGTGGTTAACTTCAGTATCTTTCTTATTGATTTAACGACACAAAATAAGTTGAATATTTTTTCTGGGTTACAGGCTGATTGAAACAGAGAAGCTTTGAAAGCAAAAGAACAAAAGACAGATAATAAAAAAATGGAGATCCATTAACTTTAAACTTTTAATTTTAGTAGAGGAAAAAAATACAAAGCAAGAAATAGAATCATATTATAATCTTTAATAAAAACCGAGAAAAAAATAAGAAAAGACATACTGGTTAATTAGTCAGCTGATCTTAGATTAATCTACTCAGTAAAAAAACTCCTTCATCAAAGGTTTAAAAGAGAAATTAAAACGAAAAAAAAAAACATTTAGTAGAACAGAAGATTTATGCAGCTTATAACATGCCAGATGTATCCCACGCTGAATCCATCGTTGATAATAACGGATGACAGATTTCTGTGGACTTTTGGATAGAGGGTGTTACCTATGCACGCTGAAAAAAATCTAAATCTAGATAAGTCAAATTTCTTAAAATAAGTACCATTTGTTACATTGAATTGAGGAGATAGAGACATTTTGCCAATGGAACAAGACAACTTACAGTTAAAATAAAATAAAAAACAAATGCATTGTTTTATTTCAAGTGCATATTATCTAATTATCTTATTTAAGAGTAAAAATACTAGCTCCATTTGCAAAACATCTAATTTACCTGACTTCAAAATTAAGGAGTAATACACTTAATTAGGGGAAATTTTAACTTATTTCTACAAGATCGCTTTTTCACAGTATTGTTACCTCTTCACTGAAAAAAATCGAAATCTAGATAAGTTTTTTTCTTAAAATAATTCAATTCAATTCAGTTTATTTATACAGCGCCAAATTCACAACAACACATGTCATCTCAAGGCACTTTACAGTTCAACCAGATCATACAGTCAGAATTGATACAAAGTTTTTTATCTAAGGAAAACCAGTTGATTGTATCGACTCATTGACTCAATAAATACAATCCCTCACACTAAGCATGCTTGTAGCGACGGTGGAGAGGAGAAAAACTCCCTTTAACAGGAAGAAACCTCCAGCAGTACCAGGCTCAGTGTGTGAGCGCGCCTGTATCTCACCGCGAGGCCGACTGGGGTTCAAGGAGACAGAAGCAGAGACACAAAAGCAGCTGTAAACTGGCGGCCCGGTCCAGGAAACAACACACACAGCCAAGCAGGCTGTGCTCCCCGAGCCAGCTCCCATTCCAGAGGACAAAGAGAGCACATCCACTCAGTCACGGTCAGAGAAAAACAGGACCACACTGGAAAACAGGCCGATCTCTCCAACATCTATAAACAAGGGTGTTGATGGCAGCAGCACAGCTGATGTTTCTTTCCAGGATGACGTCACAGCCAAACAGGAACAGACGAGGCAAAGCTACTCTGAGGAAAAGCAGAGAGAGCAGAAGGTTAGAGATTGAACTAACAGATTCTGCAGAATAGGAGAACAGAGAGAGAATGAAGCAGAATGATGAAATGGGGGTCCCTATGTCCTCCAAAAGTCTAAGCCTATAGCAGCATAACTATAGAGATAGCTCAGGATAACCTGAGCCACTCTAACTATAAGCTTTATCAAAAGGAAAGTTTTAAGCCTAGCCTTAAAAAAGTAGACAGGGTGTCTGCCTCCTACACGGACTAAAAAACTGGAAGTTGGTTCCACAGGAAGAGGAGCCTGATAACTAAAGATCTGCCTCCCATTCTACTTTAGCTTTTAGAAATTCTAGAAACCACTAGTAAACCTGCAGATTGAAGCTGAGTGCTCTGTTAGGAACATAAAGAACAAATCAGATCTCTTGATATAAGATGGAGCTTGGCCATTTAAGGCTTTATATGTGAGAAGGAGGATTTTAAATTCTATTCTGGATTTAACAGGAAGCCAATGAAGAGAAGTCAGGATAGGAGAGATGCTATGATCCTCTAACTTTAATTTTCATTTGAACTCTGGCTGCAGCATTTTGGATCAGCTGAAGGCTTTTAACTACAGTTTGTGGACTTCCTGATAGTAAAGAATTACAATAGTCCAGCCTTGAAGTAACAAATGCATGGACTAGTTTCTCAGCATCACCCCTGGACAGGAGATTTCTAATTTTTGCAATGTTCCTCAGATGAAAGAAGGAAATTCTAGAAACCTCTTTGATATGGGATTTAAATGACAGGTCCTGATCAAAAATAACACCAAGATTTTTTACTTTATTATCTGAAATCAGTTTAATCCCATCCAATTGAATTGACTGGCTAATCAGCTTCTTTTTTCAGAGACTCTGGTCCAAAGACTATAACTTCTGTTTTGTCTGCATTCAGAAGCAGAAAGTTAAAAGAGTCATTCAGGTTTTATGTCTTCAAGACATGCCTGTAATCTATGTAATGGGTTAAGCTTCATCTGGATTTATAGACAGATATAGCTGGGCATCATCAGCATAACAGTGGAAATTAATCCCATGCTGTCTAATAACTCTCTACCAATTGGGAGCATGTATAAAGTAAAGAGAATTGGTCCTAGCACTGATCCCTGTGGTACTCCACAGGTAACCTGTGGAAGCATGTGGAAGATCTGTCATTAACATGAACAAACTGAATCTCGATCAGATAGATAAGATTTAAACCATCTCTAGTGCTGTTCCTTTAATTCCAACAAAATATTCAAGTCTTTTCTAAAAAGAATATTATGGTCAACTGTATCAAATGCAGCTTTTAAAGATCTAACAGGACGAGCTACAGATACAAGTCCATTATCTGAGGCCATGAGAATATCATTAGTGACTTTCACCAGAGCTTTGTTTCAGTGCTATGATGAGCTCTAAAGCCAGACTGAAACTCTTCAAAAAGTTCATTATGGTGTAAGTGATCGCAAACTTGTTTGGCAACTACTTTCAAGAATTTTAGATAAGAAAGGAAGATTGGATATAGGTCTATAATTGACCAAGTCAACTGGGTCAAGAGATGGTTTTTTTAAGCAGAGGTTTAATTACAGCAACCTTAAAAGCTTTAGGTACATATCCCTGTAACAGAGATAGATTAATCACATCTAAAATGGAGGAGGAGATCAAAGGAATACCTCCTTAAATAACCTGGTTGGAACTGGATCTAACATCCAAGTTGAAGGCTTAGATGAAGACAACAATTTTGCTAACCTCAGAAAGTTCAACTGGATCAAAGCAGTCTAAAACCGGTTCAGATTCCATGACTACCTCAGGTACAATCGCTGATAGAGGAGTGCTTATGATCTTATTTTTTAATAAGATCAATCTTATTTATAAAAAGAATCTCATAAAATCATTGCTGCTAAGAGCAGGTGGAATGGACGCGTTCAACAGAGCTATGGCTCTGGGTGAGTTTGGCAACTGTATTAAAAAAAGAAATCTAGGATTATTCTTATTCTCCCTCCTCTATTAATGAGAGAGAAGTATGCTGCTCTTGCTTTTACAAAGGGTCCTCTTATACAGCAGTAAAACCATTTTTCCAGACTTGGAAGGACTCCAGCAGGCCTCGTGGAGCGCATATTTTCTCTCCAGTTTCCTAGCATTTTTGCTTCAAAATGCACGCAGCTCTTGCATTAAACCAAGGAGCAAGCTTTCTATTTATAACGGTTTTCATTTTCAAAGGAGCTGCGTTGTCTAAGGCAGCAGTACGTAGAGAACTAGCAACCCGCATCAAGTGAAATCATATTTTTTGTGAAGGGGAATCTAGTAAATAGTTGCACTCTGCAGCACTGCTCTCTCAGTGACACAGAGGAGAGAGAAAGTGAAACAGATTCTTTAAAATTTATAACTGCACTATCTGATAAAGATCTACTAAAAAATAACCTTATTTTATGGGAGGAGAACTCTGTTTAAAAAGTAATCCTGAAGGTTATGTTAGAAAGTGGTCAGAGAGGTGACAGGGTTGTGAGGAAATATCGTTATTTCTTCACATTCTATGCCATATGTCAGCAGTGGACAAGATCCAAAAGTATGAAGATGAGAATGTGTGGGACTATTCACATTTTGGAACAAAGCCAATAGTGTCTAAGATAGCATTAAAGGCTGCTCTTAAGCTATAACCTTCAATGTCAGCATGGATGTTAAAATCTCCCACTATGATAACTTCTGTCATTATTTAATACCAAATCAGAGAAGGAACTCTGAAAACTCATCTAAAAATTCAGAGTAGGGACGTGGTGGGACGATACAAAGTTACAAAAAAGAAGAGGTTTTCTTGCCTTGAAATGTGGATCATGAAGGAAATTAAGGGTTAAATGTTCAAAAGAGTTGTAGAGTATTAACTTTGTTTTGGGAGTAATCAGTAAGTCAGACTGGAAGATTGTTGCTACTCCTCCTCCTGCGCCCAGAACCTGGGTATGTGAAAATTTAAATAGCTTGAAGGAGTTGCTCTCATTTATGCTCACATAATCCTCTTGCTGCAGCCAGGTTTCTGTAAGGCAAAACAAATCAATGTGATTATCACAAATCAAGTCATTAACTAGCAGACTTTTAGTGGAAAGCGATCTAATGCGTTAAACAGACCGCATTTAATTGTTTTTAACTTTTTTCCCCAATTTGAGTTATTTTTATTTTTATTAGATTATCATGATTTACTCGCATTGGGAATCTTTGCTATGTAATTTATTAGATTTTTGGTCGTGGGCAAGACACTGTCTGGATGGAGTAAAGAGTGGGTAACAGTGGAGAAGCTGCAGAGATGTGTGTTAAACTACAACTCTGCTTCCTGGTCTGCACACACCCTGGGTGGTCAGGCTACTGGAGGACCTGTAATGTGTACAGATTCCTAGAAAGAAGAGCTGCACCATCCAAAGTGGGATGGGTGCCGCCGTCTCTCCGAATCATTTAAATAAGTGCATTTGTTATTGAAAAATGAGGGGCTATAGTATAAAGACATTCTGCCCATGGAACAAGACAATTTAGATTTAAAATAAGAAAAAACAATTGCATTGACTTTGTTACAAGCACATATTATCTCATGATCTTATTTTAAGCATAAAAAATACTCATTCCATTGGCAAATTATCTGTTATAAAATGTTTTTCCAGTGTGTAGGATTCACTTTTCTGCACCTCCTCCTAAGTATATCGTATCCATTTTCCTCAGAAAGTTGCATGTTTTCTGTGACAGACCTTTAACAATTCTTCAGCTAACTGACCTCAGATTGAAGCACTTCAGTATTTCTTCCTATTTTCACAAATCTAATAACAGTTGTTTCCCAAACATAACAAATATGTGGTTTATGCTGCAAAAAAACTATGTTGCTTACATATAATAAATAAATATAGTTAGCAATATTGACTCAAATAACACGATTTTGTAGAATTTTGTATTTTTTCCAGTAAGTATGTCAACTTGCCTTAAATATCAAATACATGTTCAAAGTTAGTATTAAAAAGCAGAGTTCCAGGTCAACTCTAAGGCATGTAGAAGGAGAACTATCCATACATGAAGGGTCAGATGGAGTTGCACTATTAATCTAGAGAAAGAACAGGATATGAGGAGAGGAACTGCTTTAGATGGAAGCCAGAACCATGTGAGGATGCAGAGGGATATGCACACTAATGGTGAGACAGTGGTGAGGTGTGAGGGTGGATTAGCAGATAGGGTTCAGCACTCAGCATGTATTTGTTTTGTTCTATGATGAAAGTGTTGGCAGATGATGTTAAGCAGGATGTAACATCAGGAGCATTTTTTCTTTTCTTTTGGAGTGACTGAAGTGGATAAGAATCTAATATATCTGAGTTTTGCCAAAAGCCAGATTAGTTCAGTTAGAGAAGATTTCTCCTTCCAGCTCTGGGGTTAGTCTTTAAATGCTCTTATATTTGTTGAGGAGAAATTAGGGAGAATGTTATGTACAAATAAACATGTAATTGAAAGCAACCATCTTTTTTACAAACAGTCTCATCTGTTTTATTTGAAGGAAAGAGATAAGGTTTAAATCATTCTAATCTGAGGAAACAAACAAATCACTGTTTACTGTGAGTTGGAGTAATGGGGGAAACAGTCCATTCAATCTTGTCAAAGTAACGCTTCTGATGACTTTTCCTCTAAAGATTATGTTAGATTAATGGAATTGTACAAACGCTACTGTTTGGTTAAATGGGCTTAAATACAAAAATAGTGGCAGGAAAAACATGCCAGAAAAAACATCCAGTGAGCAGCAGTTCTGTGGGCGGAAATGCCTTGTTGATGCCAGAGGTCAGAGGAGAATGGCCAGACTGGTTCAAGCTGATAGAAGGGCAACAGTGACTCAAATAACCACCCGTTACAACCAAGGTGGGCAGAAGAGCATCTCTGAACGCACAGTACGTGGAACTTTGAGGCAGATGGGCTACAGCAGCAGAAGACCACACCGGGTGCCACTCCTTTCAGCTAAGAACAGGAAACTGAGGCTACAATTTGCACAAGCTCATGGAAAGTGGACAATAGAAGATTGGAAAAACGTTGCCTGGTCTGATGAGTCTACGGATTTCTGCTGCGCATTCGGATGGTAGGGTCAGAATTTGGCGTCTACAACATGAAAGCATGGATCCATCCTGCCTGCGTTGTATCAGCGGTTCAGGCTGGTGGTGGTGGTGTCGTCACGGTGTGGGGAATATTTTCTTGCACTCTTTGGGCCCCTTGGTACCAATTGAGCATCGTTGCAACGCCACAGCCTACCTGAGTATTGTTAAGCTGACCATGTCCATCCTTTATGACCACAATGTACCCAACTTCTAATGGCTACTTTCAGCAGGATAATGCACCATGTCATAAAGCTGGAATAATCTCAGACTGGTTTCTTGAACATGACAATGAGTTCGTTCACTGTACTTAAATGGCCTCCACAGTCACCAGATCTCAATCCAATAGAGCATCTTTGGGATGTGGTGGAGCGGGAGATTTGCATCATGGATGTGCAGCCGACAAATCTGTAAGGCAACTGTGTGATGCCATCATGTCAATATGGACCAAACTCCCTGAGGAATGCTTCCAGCACCTTGTTGAATCTATGCCACAAAGAATTGAGGCAGTTCTGAAGGCAAAAGGGGGTCCAACCCGTTACTAGCATGGGTACCTAATAAAGTGGCTGGTAGAGTGTATATATATATATATATATATATATATATATATGTGTGTATATATATATATATATATATATATATATATATATATATATATATATATATATATATATATATACATATATGATTGATTTGCTTGAGCAGTAGTACCGTAGATCGTCTCTAGCAGGCGGTAACTGTGCTAACGTGATGTGCAAATGGTCGTAATAAACTGAGCTCGGCATGGTTAACTGATCCAAGCTCGGTCCGAACTTGGTACGGGTCGGTTTTCAGAGGGTAGTGTAAATGAGGCTTTAGGCAGTTTAGGGATCTGATTAAAAAGCTTCTCCGCATCATCCTTTGGACGTTTACCTGAAGCATCCACTCAGAGTAGAAACTATTGAAGGCCCAGAATACAACGGTGAGAATATGTATTTCCTCTGACGTGATAAGGCACTGGGATCAGCAACACTGAGCCAGAAGGTGGCGCTTGAGCGTTTGATGTCTGGGTTTCTTTGATGAGCCGATGAAATACCAAGACGGAAAAATCGCTGGACAGACGGATTAAAGCTCAGGTTTAATTGTTTGGAGAAGAGGCGAGAGATAGCATGGACATGTGCAGATGACTGATTAGGAATTTAATAAAAAGGAATGATGAAGATGAAGCTGCCATCAGAGGGCAAAAAAGGGACAGCACAGAGAAAGATTATAGATGTAGTGAAGATAAATATGCAAAGGACTGGTTGGCAGAGGAGGATTGTAGATGGGGATAGATAAAGATTTTAAAAAAAAGGAGATACCATGCAGTTTTTCACTGCTGTTTCTTACACCCTCAGGGGGTATAAATACATTTCTGCCTGACAAAAACACACAAAAGTAAATCACTTATAGCCTCACAGCTATTAGATTTAAGAAGAAACTTTTGGTACCTCTGTAAAGGTAAGATGTCATAGAATGGTTTTCGGGTGTCAGCACCATTGTAGCTTTGACCCCTGCCTGAAATATTAGGGACAAAATACAAAAATATTTTGCATTTTTTGAACCTCGCCAAAATTTTCTTTGAAGTAAACATTGCAAAACACTACCAAAATATTATTTATAGCACAAAAAAGTAGTACAGACTTTTTAAATCTAAATGTTGTGTGTAAAAATATACCAAATTTGGACTCAATCAGATGAATCATATTTATTTTAGAATGGTATTAGTGAGAAATTTCTTAGGCGGAGAGGGCCATTTTGGCACATTTATCCAAAAATGTCACCAAACTGTGCCAAATGTGTTTTACATCAATACTGGGGTTTGTTATATTTTTAGGTCATCGTATCAAATGGACCCACCGGTGGGTCCGTAGGGTTCTAGGGGGTTAAAAAAGCCAAAAAATATTCACATGATTTCAATCTAAAATATTTTTTTAACAAAAAAAGTTTAAAAAATGAAATAAAACAAACATCAAACACACAAGCACTGATTTCATGCCTGCAAATACTTCAGGGCAGATTTGTAAGCGAGACATGAGGCATTAATGTTAATATTTGGGCTCTTTTTATGACCCAAGAATTAACATTCAAAATGTTCACGTTCTTGTCCGAAAAATCTGCCTCAAAGTTATTAAAAATACACCTTACTTCATGAAACGTCATATTTTCTTTAAGCCCCCACACATTTGCCATCAGCGTTTCATCCATACCTCCCACCCACCCATCCATGACCCTCTGATAAACACTGGGAATTATGTGAAATCTCCGTATCTGTCCCAATCCTTCCCCCGATGAACACTGATTACTGTGCACATGTTTTCTGTGTTGTTTTCCGTGTCTTCCAGTCAGTCCGTGTTTGGATATTCCTGTGTTTGTGTATGCGTCCGGCACCTGACTGTGTTTGGTTGATTGTTGGTGTTAGCCAGCTGTTACTGTGTCAGACCATGTCCAACACTCATTCTGTTTTTTCAGTGTTTGTTTCTTTTGCTGAGAAGTTTGAGTTCTTTACCTGGAAAGCTTCTTGCTCTAAGGCATACAGTTTTAAGTCTTGTTAGCGATTAAGCCCATAGATACATCAGATTTAGTTTTGGGGTAAGAAAAGTTTCTTGAACATATATGTTCTCATGTCCTTATATACACCCTAACATTGCAGGGTTCCACTCAGTGTGCTGAGTTTCTGTCTTCAGTACTAAAAAAAATCATTTTCATTACACAGAAAGGCTACAACACTCGAATTAAATGTATTAAGTAGTTAAACAGCACAGCCACAAAGAGCCAAGCAAGTTGGTAAGTTAAAAAGGATGTCAGTCAACATTTTGCCATGTGTTTGTTCCCCTGCTTGGTTTCTGAGTTTAATAGACATGTGTATAAAGCCTATACATGGGTATTAAACTATGTGTTCGAGAGTAACAGAACAGTCGTCACTTAGGTTGTGTTACTGGCATCCTGTTACTGTTTATAGCACCAGTTAGAACCTCAAAATGTTTTCATTCATTTATTTGGTTCTGGTTGAGAAGAGAAAAGGCCCGGTACTTCACATTAAAGTTTGGGGGTTAAATTGAACCTGTTTTGTTGTTGTCCTTTTAATGTCTTTAAACAAAACAGAGACCCTTCCACTCAAAAGGGAAACACAACCACCAGATACATGAAAAATATCTGGTGATAATTTGCTTTTAATCCTTCTTTTCTTTTACTCGGCATAAGCTGTTTTCCTTCCTTTCTGTCTCTCTTTTGCAGCACCTCATTCCACTCATATTACAATGATTCATGTCTATGATGTACAACACATAAAATAATCTCATGCATGTATGTTTTTAGGGGCTTGGTAGAGGAACTTGTTAAACATTACTGCCCATATGCAGAAATCTCCAAAAAACCAAAACATACCGGATAATTTCAGATGTACCAGCAGCCTGGAGGAGTGTTTGAAGTGGGGGCTATGGAGTTTTTTTACCGACAGTCTTGTGAACCATATCAGTTTGGAGAAGTAGTTGTTCCGATCTGATAATCAAGCTAACAGGTTGTCATATTGGGGCCATCTCCATCCTTCCACCATTGAAAGACCAGCTCAAAGAAACAACAGAGATTCCCCTTATACTGCTTACACCTGAAATGATCACATGGCAGTTGTTAAATTCAGTTGCAGACCCACAATCCCTCTCAAGATCAACCAGTCTCCCAACCCTACTCCAGATCAGGCCTTTCCAAAGATCTCTTTTGCCCTTTTTCCACTGCTATCGACTCAGAGCTATACACTAAGAATTAATTTCTTATTTTGATGCCTCCATTAGTAGCCAATACATAGATCCATTGCTCTTTTTATTGTCTGCTCACTCAAGGTTCCAACTGGTCCGAGTCCAACTAAATAACGCAGGGTCAAAGGCAGGGGCGGATTTAGGAAATTTGGGGCCCTAGGCAAAGACAGGCATGGGGCCCTCTGAATTGAGAAGACAACACATAAAACAGACCCATTATACAGATGCATTAATATAGAATAGACATACATTATTTGTTCTACCTTTATTTTGTCTCTTCTTATTCTTTTTCTGTCACTGCAAAAAATGGAAATCTAAATGAGTAATTTTTGCTTGAATTAAGCACATTTTTTCTTAAAATTAGGAGTTAAGTGGAATACTTTGCCAATGGAACTAGACAATTTACATTTAAAATAAGAAAAAAAAATTTCATTTGTCTTATTTCAAGTGCATATTAACTAATTATCTCATTTTAGGAGGTAAAAATACTTCATTCCATTGGCAAATCATTCTATTTACCTGCTTGCTCAAACTAAGGAGTAAATACACTTAATTTAAGACCTTTTTACTTATTTCAAGACGGTTTTTGCAGTGCTATGATTTCTTTTGTCCTTCTTTCTTCTCTCTTATTGGCTCTATGTGCCTCAGCTGACTTTTAATGCTGTCTCAAAAGGAATCAAGATTTATTCCGATCGCTAACCCCATTCTAACTAAGCTTATTGCTCCTGCCTTTGTTTCAAAAAAGGCGATGCCAAAACTAAATAACCCAGTCCTTCTTTTTACTGTAGACAAGTCATGATCTGGTTATCTGTTCTCCATTTTTTATTTATGTATGACGTATTAGCTGCATGAATCATGACAGCAGACAAGATAGAGGAGAGCAGGAGGCGGGGTTACCAATCTACTTGCTCTGGAGAGCAGAGTTAGCTGTTTTTAGATCATTGTCTACCAAAGTCTTCCACTAGCAGAAAAAAGTAGCTAGATATGGCGCTAGGCGCTTTTTTGAAATCAAAGTGCTAGAGGGGTCTGAGATTTTGTCGCTAAATATAGCGACAAAACGGACTAAGTTGGCAAAATTGCTCTTTGCATCGTTTGTTTTCAAATGGTTTGCTGCTGTCTGTTTGGATGTTTCTGCACATGCGCAGCAAATGGACTGATCCAATATGGTGGATACTGAAGGGGGGCCCCTGAGACACTCTTTATATTATTTGTATTCTGATGGTATTTTAACTATAGTAATTTTAGCAAAAACATAATGAAAGTGCACAAATACGTAATAGCTGTATTAAACATACATGTAAAATGAGTTTTATGGGGCCCCCAGTAACTTGGTGCCCTAGGCAACCACCTATTTTTGCCTAATGGTAAATCCGCCCCTGGTCAAAGGGCTATTGGTTACTAACTAATATGCTGTTAATTGTTTTTTTTTTTTTTGGCACTGCCCTCTTTCTTCTAGTCTGAAAATAGTCATAAACAGAGCCAACTTTTTTTTGGTGTCTTTGCAAACCACATTACATCAGTGTAGAGTCACATTGCTATTAAAGATCATGGCAAATTGAGATAAAATGAAATACCATTGTAATGGAAATGAATCAATCCAAAGTGAACTGACCAGACCTGTTCCAGCCTGAATAGATTAGTTACCAATGGAAAAGAGCCATTGGAAATGAGCAAGAACGAAATCTACGGAACAACGTGACATTCCTGAACATCCAATTTTTCAACAAACAGCAATTTTGGGAAAGCATGTCAGTGTCAAGCTTAACACTCCCCACCAAAGGACAGGGCCTCTGTTTAACCATTGCACAAGCCTCTTGTGTATATCCCCAACTTAATAACCGCAGAAATTAGATATAAAGCCACCCAAAATAAAAACCCTGTCCGGGTGCCCACAAGCTTTTTTTTCATTATCCAGTGAATGAGTCTGACTTCTGCCCTAAATTATCAATGGAAAGGTAGGAGTTAGTTCATTACTAGCTTTAAATCTTTATTGAACCTCTCAATTCTGAGGTCCAAAAAGAAGTTAGACTCAAATCTTTAGTACTCCATTTTTTAGACTTAAACTTGTATCTTGAGAAGTAGGATTTCACAAAAGAAAAAAATTGTTTCAAAAGAGGGGCCACTGCCTCTCACTTTGGGTTAAGGAACTTTGGGTGAATCACTTTTATCCTTTTGTTCTTGCCAACAAAGGGTTATGTTAATCATGTTTTTCCTTTAAACCAAATACCTTAGATTCAGCAGGAGGCAAGTCCCTACCTACAGACCTCTTAGGACCTCTATTGAAGACTAAAGTTTTATCAGTCAAGTTTAGACCAACCTCATGTAACTTTCTCTTCAGCCGGGTTGGATTTCAGTTGATGTAAATATCCCCCTTTTCTCCAGAAGCAAAAAACTAAAAACTACCTCAGCTGTGCCAGCTGGTGTTATGCCAAAACCGCCATAGAAGTAGACTAAAAGTCTTGCAGCGAAGCCTAACATCCCTAACAGACTCCGCCAGATGGATTTGCTCGCATATCCATCTGGAAACCTTCGATTGAAGTAATTTTGGGAAGGGGCAAAAAATACTGGTTAACTGATTGGCCTATGTTGAGATGGTTGGCGGGCCAAATAAACCAATCAGATCAGCGAAGCATATGATGTACTAACAGAAGCGGCAGCCGAAGAAGAGCCAATTGATAGATCAAACTCTTGCGAAACCAGTTGGGAGAAGAGCAAAAACATCTTTTTCCTCTGAGAAAAGCCTCCAGAGCAGTGTTTTTGCTCTTCTTTCAGTGAATAAATACTGTGAAATTCCGATAAAACTTTCGATAGCCACGCTACGCCGCTAGTTTCATCGGTTGAAGCTTCCCATGTTTTAGACTGAACTGTCGCTTCTTCGTTCGCAGTCACACACCTCAACCGCCTCAAAGCTAACGCTGATTGGGCGTTACGATTTGGTGAAGCGGCTCCAAATTTCTTTTAACGGAGAGTCTCCCAGACTGATCTGCAAAAGTGAGGCATTGAAGCTGCTTCGTGGTCTCACGAGGCTATAACATCCCTGGGTTTTTCTTTTATCACAATACAAGCCAGGTGTCTCTGAGGCAAAAAATAAAGCTTAGCTTAAAGTTTAATTAGTAGCTTACTTTGTACTTTCTGTCTGATACATTCTGAATGACAGAAATTCCTCCTGGAGGTAGTAATGAAAGATCGCCTTGAGTGGGATCTCTGTTTCTCTTTGGTATGCTGAGTCTCTCCTACATATTCCCTACCATACGATTCATTTTCCATGCCCACAGGAATAAGGGGGTCACTCTGTTATCCACCATAGAAAGTTAGTGATCAGGGAAGCTGTAATTCAGATGATTGCCACTGCCTATGTGGGTCAGATCTTGCATTCCCTCACCCCTCTTAAGAGCATGGTTCCACAGCGTATGCTCTGTTAAGGTTAGCCCAACATCATTGTGCCGCTGCCTTCACCATTTCCCCAAGCTCGGGCCTTTCTCCTACCAGTCAAGTGACCTTCCATGTATCTAAAGCATGTTTAAACAGCGTGACATGGGACCCCATGCCTTCTGTATTGCTGATAGTAGGCCCATAAACCAAGGGACTCATAACCCCTCATCTGCTTCTAAAATTAGGCCCAGCTATTTTTAACCCCAAAAAAACAAGAGATCAGTGCTAGCTGTTTTAGCTCTTCTGTTTAGTCTGGAATTGCATTTCATCCTTCGTTTCATCTAGACCAGGGGTCTTCAACGTTTTCTAGGCCAAGGATCCTAAAACTGAGATCAAAATAGAGCAGGGACCCCCAATCATATATATAGTATGAAAGTGTATTATATCAAATTGGTCCTATAGTCACTCTATTACAGATTAATTAATGTAACCAAAGTTACATGACTCCATCCAATACTTTTATAATCCTGGGATTATGAAAGTATTTCTGATTCTGATTCCTCGTTGTTGGGACAGGTGTTGTGAATGAAACTTTGACTACCAATGTGTGCATTGATAACTAAAAGACATCTTCTGCCTCCGTTTATCTCTTTATTACAGTGTGTTGAATTCATGTTAATGTGAATTTAAAGACATTTCAATTAGTGTAAAAATTGCAGGGGGGATAAAAAAAAAAAGTCTAATCAACCATGCAGTACCGCTTTGGACCCCCTAGGGGTTGCGGACCCCTGTTGAAGACCTCCGATCTAGACGTTGCCATGGGAGTCCATACCAAAGGCAAAAATGTGCCTGGCAGGGAATCCTATGGCAAATTGGTCAAGGCCCTCCTATGGCAAAACTGTTGCCGACTTGGTGCAGAGAAAATGCTGAAGGTTAAACTTAACAGAACTCCCCTTCAAACAACCCAAACAAATTCTTTAAGTGCCTTTGTAGCCAGTGTCCTCATTTTAATCTATTTTACTTCTTCCTTTGTTAGTTGTTTTGAAAATAGTAAGAAAGAGTAAAGAAATTAACCCTAAAGTTCCCATGAAATGTTTACAGTTGTTGAATCTGTTAACACAGAGCTTATTGTAAAACATGATCTCCATCAGTCTGACAAAGAACGCACTGCTGTCAAACCACAGCAATTTTACACATTGTATTTGACTTGTAAAAGGCCTTCAGAGGAGCAAATACTTTAAAATTATTTTAAAATCACGACTTAATTTTCTGTATCAATAATTAAAAAAAAAAAAAAATTTAATTAAACTTTACCAGTTAAGCATTCTTTAAAAATGCCTGAGTCAAATGAATAAAAGAAATGATCACATTTTTTCTGGAGTCTGACCTTAAAACACAGTTCATCCAATCCAATCACTGCTTATGGGAACAATATGTCCACTAAAACATTGTGGTTTCTTTTAGATTTCACAGTAATTGTCTCTATCTCTCTAAAGTGTAAAAATTAAAAAATTTTCTTTCTTTTTTTTTTTAAGTCAATGTATAACGAATGCATACAAACCTCATTTTATTTCAGTGTTAATTACTGTTTAAAGTAACAGGTTATAATTAAAAATGACTCCAGACCTGATTTTGAATTGGTTACCCCTCCTGTAGTGGCTAAGAATAGCATTTCTATCACAAATTTCAGTTTTATTTACTCACATATCCATTAAATTAGCAGCCAGACCTGAACAGGCAGCTTTTAAGCTTCAATTCATTGCACTGTTCAAGACAGAGTTCAAATGTTGAGCAAAAAGCATTTGCCGTTTATAAAAGCTGTAGGCTTTTCCTGTAACATCGTGATCCAAAAAGCAGCAGTAACACAGAAAGGACTCTGCATATGATGAGACGCCTCCAGGATATCATTAGGGAAAGCTTATTTATGTAAAAGAATAAAAGATCTTTATAATAAAAGTTAAATCACCATTGTTACACATTAAACCATTAAAATATCACATAAAACAGTGAAAAAACATGAGAAATAAATTTAAGAAGACAAAGAAACATTGAAATAACTAAACACAAATAATAAAATCTTTGACAAGGTACCGATAATCAGGCGATCTTTGGCCTTTATGGGCAGCAGTATAAGCTGCAGTAAACAATAACGTTGTACTTAAACTGACACAAAACTGGCCAAGGACATCCTGAAGTAATACAGCTTCATCTGTGCAGCTAGTTAAGTCAGAATACTGCCAAAATGACACACATGTATTAAGTATTCATAACAGCAGCAATATTTAAAAACATAAACATTAACTACTTCCCATGTGCCATTAATAAGTTTTATGTTTGCAGCTTCATCTAAGCTCATAGCTTGCTTTTTATGCACCTGCAGTTTCTCTCCTACTCGCATGTGGATCTGTTTCTATGCTTGTGTCAATTTTTGTTACTTTGAGGCTGGAAACCACCTGAGAAATTATACTGTAATTGACTACTTCTCAGCAAATACCCCTTTCTTGACACAGCGCTATTTTCTTCCTAGTTTTGGCTGGTAAAGTTAGCAAACATCTTCAACCTAATATCCTGGGGAAAATTCTCAGTCATCCAGGTCATAGTCATTCCAAAAAAGTAAAAAAAAAACAATCCACTGGACTTTACGGGAGTCTCTGAAAAACTCAAGAAGAGCATCCTAAAGACAAAACCCCCAGACCAAATATGAGTGGAGTGGTGTATGCAGTTCAGTGCAGTGAGGAATGCTCTGATCTTTGTATTGGAGAAACCAAACAACCTCTCCACAGATGCATGGCCCAACACAGAAGAGCAACCTCATCAGGACAAGACTCGGTGGTACTCCAAGGATGTCAAACTAGTTCCAAAAAAGAACTGTGTGGCTGCAGGTTTGCTTTCCAACCAAGCAATAGCACACCAGACTCCAATCAAGTGAGTCCAGTCTTAACATGATGACTTGCTGAGATGAAATCTGGTGTGCTCTTGCTTGGTTGGAAAGAAAACCTGCAGCCACACTGTTCCTTTCTGGAACCAGTTTGACATCCCTGATCTACACCATACATTGTCTTTTGAGGACGACAATGTTCACATTTTGGACAAAGAAGATCGGTGTTTTGAGAGGGGTGTGAAGGAAGCCATCTATGTTAAGAAAGAAAAACCAACCTTAAACAGAGGGGGTGGACTTCCAAAAACCTACAATGCAGCGATAGAGTTGATTCCTTCCTGCCCCTTTACAGGGGAATTGTTGGCCTGTTCAGCCAGGACAAAGACCCCCTTTCAGAGACATAAGACAGGTTATCAGGTATTACAGGCTAACAAAGAACCCAAATGACCCCTATTCCAAATGCATGGACCCATGGCCTCGCAAGGAGACCATCCTGATCTCGCGGAAGCTTTCAAGATTTCACTCGCTAATCAGTCTGAAGACTCTCCGTTGAAGAAAATTTTGGAGCCATTCACCAAGCGAACGTCCAATCATCATTGGCTTTGAGGTGTGATGCAGCGAGCGGCGGACAGTTCAGTCTAAAAGAACATGGCGGCTTCAGCCGATGAAACTAGCGTTAAGCGTGGCTATCGAAGCAGGTTTTATCGGAATTACAGAGTATTTCTTCACTGAAAGAAGAGCAAAACACTGCTCTGGAGGCTTTTCTCAGAGGAAAAGATGTTTTGCTCTTCTCCCGACTGGTTTCGCGCAAGAGTAGCTCGGCTGTTAGTACGTCATGCATGCTTCGCGTTGATCTGATTGGTTTATTTGGCCCGCCTATCACCAACATAGGCCAATCAGCTAACCACCAGTATTATTTCGCCCCTTCCCAAAATTACTACAACGGAGTCAGGTTAAGTGGACCCATTTGTCCTTTTCAATGTCCATGTTTTCTAAGCAAAAACAAGCCTTTGTTTTTGGTCCACTCTATAAAGCCTCAAACTCAACACTATTTCTGACATTCTGTATTTTTTCTGGATGGGAAGCAAGAAGTCTTCAGACTTGGAAACAAAGTCCAGTGGATCGTTTTTTAACTTTTTTGGAATCTTCAAGCTTATCGCTTTTTTTCCTCAGAAGTTAAATTCTGACTACATATGCAAAAGCCATCTTTGTCACAACTTTATAAAGACAAACCTGGACATAAAAGAAAAATAGCTTAAGAATAGATGCAAACTGATGTAAATGTTTGTGTTCATCTATGAACCAGTGTTCAATCAAGCCTCACTTTGCTGAGAAGTAAAGCTAATGTTAGCTTAGCTAATCAGAAATTTCAGATCTGACATTATTTATCATTTCAGAGCATATAGCTACTGCTGTCAAAATACATTCACAACTGGGTGAAACGAAGTAATTTAATGAAGACTTTACCAATTATTAACTCTTCAAGAGAACAGCAATTAGCCTAAAGATGTTTTGCTACAGTGGCTGTTCTTGACCAAGTTCACCAGGAAGCCACGATTGGGCCAGAGTTTTTTCATGCAGGCACAGAACAAATGTACAAATCCAAAAACCGACTGTTACTGGTGCACCGATTAATAATCCTGATTTCCTTAACTTTAGGGGATGTAAGATCAGCCAATACTTAGATGTGAAGTGATTTTAGCCACTGATCTTTTTTACCTCTGCAAAGATCACATGTATTGATCTTTTTATTTGATGAAATTAAAATTGAAATATTCAAAGATTACTGTGAACCAGTGTAAACTGTTATAGAGAACATCTGGATTGGTCTGAAACAGAAAGGGCCTGTCAGGCTTTTTAAAGATTGGTTATCTGCCACAAAACTGCAGTTGATGCACTGCAAAAAATTGAAATCAAAATAAATAATTTTTTCTTAAATTAAGTGAATTTCTTCTTGAATTGCGTGGACAAGTGAGACACTGCCAATTTACATCAAAAATGAGAAATAACATTACACTGCCTTATTTTAAGTGTATATTATCTAATTACAAGTACAAATACTCATTCCTTTGCTCAAATAATTTTGTTAAAGGAAATAGTACACCCAAAACATGATTAGCCTTCATTTTCTACTCACCCCCCATGCTGAACAACACTCTGGAGTACTTTTTTGATATCTCAAATGCATCTGTAGAGGGTCTGGGAGGCTTCTTGCTGTCTGCTGACATTCAAATAATGGAGGTCTATGGTGACGAGACAGAAAGGTCCATAAAGTCCACAAAAACGTGTCAATATTCCTCCATACTCTTTAGGTCAATGTATTCCAAGTGTCTGAGTGGGTAGCATCCAGAATTTACTCGAAAGCGAAGTCATTTAGAATGTTTTTAGAGCATAAAACAGTAGTGTATAGGATTTCCTGGCGGCACATGCTGGCGCTCCACCGCGGCGCCTTCACGAGAAGCGGCGAACCAAACCAGATGAAAGTGCGCATTCAGCGTCTGCTCTGCCAATAATGCGAAAGCGTAGAAGAAGAAATGTGCTGTTTACCTGTGCAAAAGAAAGAAACAACGAAAGAAAAATGTCTGAGGACTTCAGTGTTGAGGAAGAGCATGAGTTCTTTGCCGGGCTGAATGCGCTGGTAGTTTGGTCTGCGGCTTCCGTAGCGTCGTGGCGCGGCATGTGTAATGCGCTTCAGAGAAATCCTATACACTACTGTTTATGCTCTAAAAACATTCTATAAGACTGCGTTTTACGTAAATTCTGGATGCTTTACCCACTCTCAGGACACTTACTTGGAATACATTGGGCGAGCGTATGGGAGAATAATGACTGATTTTTGTGAACTTTTATGGACCTTTCTGTCACCGATAGCCGCAGACCTTCATTATTTGATGTCAGCTTGAACGGCAAGAAGTCTCCCAGATCTCCAGAATGCATTGACGCATATCAAAAATTACTCCCAGAGTATTCAGCATGAGGTAGTTGAAAATGAACTATCATGTTTGGGTGTACTATTCCTTTAACCTACTCAAAGTAAGGGTAAATATGGGTAAAATATGCGTAAAATGAGGCTTACTTATTTCTAAGATTGTGTTTGCAAGTGTGCACCTAAACCTGTGGTCACTATCTGAGATGCAACTGCAAACAATAGTACAATACATTAGATTTTTTAATCATTGTTGGTATAAAATTGTAGAAGTTGAAAAAATGAAATATATGCAAGAGACCAATTAATGACAGTTTTTGTGCCAGCACATATAGTCATAAGAAATGTATTCAGTATTACATCTTCAATACAGGGGCCAACTTCAGTTTTACAAGCACACTGGCTTCTCTCTAGAACTGCCAATGCTTTGCTAACCTTACCAACTACAAACAAGTAAATTACTGTTTCAAGATATACACCAAAATACCCACTAAGAAGCAGTTTACTTTCTCTGGTTGGTTCCACCTTTAAAGTGACAAACCTCTGCATTAGTGTGCAGAATCAGGCAGGGAAAATATACAGGCAAATAAAAAGGAAGAGAGCACAGAGAAGGAGCATAAACTGATGGGTTTGACATATGTCAAGAACGGCTGACAGATGGACCCAGTATTCATGCATCTTCCATGCATCAAAGAGCTCCCAGGCGGGTTCCAGAGTCGGACTGGGACGGAAGCATGACCGATGGCGGTCACGCGCAGGAGTCGACAGGATCAGGTGCAGAAGAGCAGGCTCAGTGGAAGAGGTAGCCGTAGGCGGGACGTGGAACCAGAACTCTTGATGCAGGACTTTAAACTGGTCTCCTCCCCTGGAGCCAGGCTTACTGGAGAAAAAAAGCTGAACCTCCCCACATATAAGAGACAAAAACCCAGAGGACTCGCGCGGGGAGGAACAGTGGGCGATCAGGAGACAGAGACAAACACAAAACCTCTTTCCACTGGCTGCCAGGATCCAGGGCATGAACCATGGACGGACAACTAACAAAAAAGACAAGCAATGATCTGGCACTGAATGCTCAGGCTGAACTGAATATAACGCCAGCAGGAAACAGGTGAGAGGAATAAATTATAATTGGAGGCAGGGAGGAGGAAAACGACAGGTGAAATGAATTACTAATTAAGGGAGAGCAAACAGGCCAGATCATAGCATTTTAGGGTTCTAACGTTAGTGAATCTGCACACACAACACATTAAAAAATTTGGTTTGCAGAGTAGCTTATGTATGTTTTAAATTAAAGTGCTCATCTACGTATTTATTATTCGCGTGTCCTTGCAGTTGAATTTTAACTCCATAAATTAGATGAAACCTAAAGTCGATGATCTCAGCCTATTGAGTTGATTGGTCTTCTCAATCCGCTCGTCTAAAACTCAACTTGACATCATCCAGGCTTTCTTACCTTTCCAGAACTCCAGATGGAGAGAAATACATCTAAAAGTAGTTTCATGGGAACTTTAATGAAGTTTTATTTTAATGCTTACGCTTAATGCTTACTAATGTAAAGTCCTTAAGAATATCAAGATTGTGTTGACTTTAAAATTACTATATTGTGTATTTTATGGTTTATTGCTTCTTGCATGTTTACAGGTGTAAGCTGGTCCTTTAGGGTTTCAGGAAATCAGGATGTTTGTTTTTATTCCTATTATTTGCTTTAGTATCTAAGTTTTGTTGGAATTTCTATTTATTTAGTTTATTTTTTTGCTTAATTGTACGGAAACCTTTACCTGATGCCCATCACACGACAAACACTCCTCACTCCTCATCCCAGCAGGACTAGGAGCTCTTGGCCTTGGAGAATTTGAACTCCCCTTCATCTGCTCTTTCTCTGTGTCCCTTTTCCTGTGCTGCCATTTCTATTGGTGTGCGTCACGCATCGACCTCGTATCTCATTTGGCTCTTTCTCTCCTCTCTCTGTGTCTCCTCCTCTGATCCCAATCATAACTTTTTTATTTTATGATTCCCTCTTGTTTTCTGCTTGGATCATCCTCCTCTCCATGTCTTCATTCCCGCCCGCCTCTCATTACGTTTCAATGTTACCATTTTGCCTTTCGAATCCTTTCTTTCTTCCTCTCTTCCGGTTTTTGTTCGATTGTTCCTTCTTTTTTCCTCCCCCCCGGTTCCTGATATTATTTTCTCAACATGACTTAATTGGACATATCCTTATTATAACTCATCATCCCTCCCATCGTTCATTGAATGGCATTTCTCCTACGACCATTTCTCCCTGCTCCCACTCCTCTTTCCCTTCCCCTCTCTCTCTATCTCGCTAGGAGGACCAGCTTTCCTCCCTGGGTTCAGCAGACCCCGGTGTGAAATCTGAAGGTGGAGGGGGAGGAGGAGGAAAACAAGGAGGAGCGCTAACCAACGATCAAGGCCCCAGAATCTCTTCCTCTGGCATTTTCTCCAACACATCGCCCCACAATGGAGTCCTACCCCAAATTGTAGATCTTCCCTCCTCACCCACTCCTCAATCGCAACCTAGTCAGAATGAAGAGCTCCGTGGCAGTCTAAAGACAGCTTCACAGGCAACCGGGACCACAGCAACGGCAACTACAACAATGGCAGATTAAAGGGGGGAGTAGGTCAAACACAACGGCGAAGAGCCGAATCAGAGAGAGATGGCACCAAGGAAAGAAAAAAAATGTCCCCCCATCCCGTTTTGTTTCCGTTTCAAAGAAAATAACCCATATTCTTTCAAAACAATATGACCCGGGCAAGAGAGAGAAGAACACTGTGAGGGACAGAACTAATAATTACTCTGTATAGTGCTTAACACATCAACACAAAGGGCTCTTCAATAGACTTAATGCTCCCATCCAGCTTCAGATAGTATCAATCTTGCAGGACAAGAAACCGATACGTCTTAAAAAAAAAATGATAATAACAACCTGCTCTTTGATTTCATTGCCTCTCTTTGACTCCTTCACATTAAGGATCAAGCACTCAACATTGCACCCCAAAGACTTCGGAGTAGCCTTTAATAAGAAAGCAGTACAAGCTGTAAACCACTACGAATCCCATGGACCAGCGGTGCCTTTTGAAGGGATTTATACCCATTGAGTTTTTTCTCATTTTAATCGTGTTACAACAACATTTTACAGGAGTTCTGAGTGGCCGACACAAAGCTGTGCACGCTTCATTGATTCAATTCAATTCAGTTTATTTCTATAGCGCCAATTCACAACACAAGTCATCTCAACGCACTTTACAGTTCAGCCAGATCATACAGAATTTCTAAATTATAAAAATTTATTTATAATTAGGTTTCTGAGTTATCGCTCAGTAGAAACAACCATAGATCTACAGCAGTATGAGTTTGTCTAAAACTGCTTTGATATTGACGAGTTTTTAGATATTTTTTTCTGTTTTCCTGCAACAAGTTAATTTGAGCAGGTAAATAAGATGATCTGACAATGGAATTAGTACTTTTTACACTTAAAATAAGATAATAAGATAATGTCAGCTTCTTCAGCCGAGGATCAGAACGCCAAGGTCCCCGCCCTCGACTGCCACCCGTCACACAACGCACCCGACCCTTTTGGCCCCTCCTACAAGTGGTGACCTGAGTGATCTGGAATCTAGATAATTAATTTTTCTTAAAATAAGTGCATTTGTTCTTGAATTGAGGGGAGGTAAAAGAGACATTTGCCAATGGAACTAAGACAATATACACTTAAAATAAGAAAAACACAATTGCATTGTCTTATTTCAAGTGCATATTATCTAATTATCTTATTTTTAGAGTAAAAATACTCATTCCATTTGGCAAACTATCTCATTTACCTGCTCAAATTAAGGGTGAATACACTTAATTTAAGACATTTTTACTTATTTCTAGATCGTCTTTGCAGTGTGGGTAAAAGCCCGGCCACCAGGCTGGCTCACCAGCGTGCCCCACCTCCAGGCCTGGCTCCAGAGTGGGGCCCCGGTGAGGGCCCGCGCATCCAGGCGAGGGAACACTACATCCATTTATTTTACTCGTCATAAGGGGTCTTTGGGCTGCTCTTTGTCTGGCCCCTTACCTAGGACCTGTCTGCCTTGGGTGACCCTGCTAGGGGGCATAAAGCCCCCGGACAGCATAGCTCCTAAGGTCATTGGGACACTCGAACCCCTCCACCACGATAAGGTGGCATGCTGGGTCATGACCTAAAAGACCGGAGATCCCGGATACAAGCGGCTGAAATGTATGCGTTTTCTCCTGTAGTGTGTCTGGGCTCTCCCTTAGAGATAGGGGTGAGGAGCTCAGTCATCCTGAGAGGAAACTGAGTAGCAGCTGCTCACTCCACATCGCAGAGGAGCCAGTTGAGGTGGCTCTGGCATCTGGTTAGATGCCTCCTGGACGTCTTCCCTGGTGAGGTGTTCCAGGCACGTCCCACCGGGAGGAGGCCAGGGGAGACCCAGGACACGCTGGAGGGACTATGTTCCTCGGCTGGCCTGGGAGCTTCCTGGGATTCCCCCCGAGGAGCTGGCCTAAGTGGCTGGGGAGAGGGACGCCTGGAGCCTCCCACTGGAAGCTGCTACCCCCGCCAATCCACCCCAGATAAGCGGGAAGAAGTTGGATGGAATAATAAGATAATGTGCACTTTGAAATAAGACAATACTATTTTTTTCTTATTTTAAAGGTAAATTGTCTTGTTCCATTGGCAAAGTGTCACTTACCTCCTCATTTCAAGTAAAAACGCACTTATTTTCTGAAAAAACTACATACATTTCATGAACTGTCTGCAACCTTCAGCTTGGAAGCTGCAAACGACCTGTGGCTTTGTAAAGGGTCTAAAAATTATTAATTTACGAATTTAATTTCCAAAATACACTTACAATAAAAGTACCAGAAGTATACTTCATATAACTCAGTTTTTCTTGTGATTAACTTGGAAGCTGATCCACTCTTCCTATTTTATGAAATCTTTCATGATTTCTCTTGTTTTAAAACCCTTAAAATAAAACCTTAGACTACTGGTTGTTTAACATGGCAACAGATTCCCTGCAGCATTTATTTAAAACAAAACTAATAATTAGTGATTTCTTAAAAGGTCCTGTCATATTAGAGGCTCTGAACGACTTTATTTAGCTGGACTTTGGGCAGAATGGCCCTTTGGATATAAAAGATTGCAAGCCCATGGTTTAGCTGCACTGGAAAAACGATCAAGAAATAAGTAACAATTTCTTAAATTCAGTGTATTTACCCTTAATTTGAGTAGGTAAATTAGATAGTTTGCCAAGGGAATCAGTACTTTTACTCTTAAAATGAGATTATTAGATAAAATGCGCTCAAAATAAGACAATGTAATTCTGTTTTCTTATTTAAAGAGTAAATTGTCTTGTTCCACTGGCAAAATGTCTCTTTTACCTCCTCAAGCCAACAACAAATACACTTATTTTAAGAAAAACTGACTCATCTAGATTTAGCTTTCTCCAGTGTGGACTTTCATATCTTCCTTCCTCTTTCTCTGCTCTGAAGATGGAATAAATGTTCGTCTATAAGACCTTCCAAATTTTAGGAGACATTTTAAAAATCTTGATTTTTCAACGACTTTCTCTCTGACCGTCGTGTTCCCCGCTCTCCATGACGCTGTCCTCTGAAGACCTTGTAGAAAGCCTTGATTAAATTACAGACGGGTGGATTCTACTAATTAGGTGTTTTTTATAAAGCTACCTAATTGGTCTTTTGGAGGTCATCATTGCAAACGCACTTTAATCCTCGATCGTTCAGAGTTACATTTCAGCTGTACTTTGTGTCGGTCAATCACATAAAATCCCAATGCCATACACTGTGTTTTGTGGTTGTAACATGAAAAAATATTTCTTAAAAAAGGTGCAATGAGTATGAACAGGTTTGCAAGGTACTGAAGGCGTATTAATACCCCGAACACGCCAGGCTGCAGTCTTCTAGAGACGTGGTGTTGGTTTTCCTAGTGCCTTTGAGAGTTTTTCAACAGGGTTTAACTACAGATGTACTCATGGGCCTCCACCTCTGCTTTGTTAGGAGAGTTCAGTTATGTGCCGGAAGGGTCGTAGGGGTTTGAGTTGCAGGAAAGAAAAAAAAGACTTTTGGAGAACTTTTGTTTTGCTTTCTTTAATCTAAGGGACTACTTGTTTTCAGACTGAGCTCGTGCTTTTTTTTTCTCTTCTCAATCTCAGAACTGAAACATAATAAACTGGTGCTAAACAGAAACAAATGATGCCATTTTACCAAGTGAGCTGTCTGTGTGTCTGCCATACCACTGCCTTCCTGTCCCCAACCCACTGCAGTCTGTCTTTGACCGGACCCCCCCCCATGTGTTCTTGATGTCTCTGTTTGTTCTGTTTGCATCCTGTTCTTCTCTTATGTGCAACGGTGATTGTCTTCCCCTCTTCTGAGAAAACAAGTGCACTATTTCAATTTTCTGGTTCATTAAAAGTAGTTTAGACGACATAAATGAGTTATAAACTTTTTTTTTTTCCATTTAATGTGGCAGCAAATGCAAAATTCATTCGCCCTGAGTGACAACTTTAAATTTCTACAACAGCTTCCCCCCTCAGACTGTTCTTTGTGTGCAAATAAACAGAAGTGATTTTAATGGTTATTCCATAGAATGTATCATATAATATATTTCCATATAAACATCATTTATAACAATACAGATTGTAATAGATTAGCCATTAAGTGCCTGAGATGAATGTACTTAGACAAGCTCAACCAAAGGGTTGATTTAATGCAGAAGAAATTTGTATTTGTAAAGACGACTTTACAGATGTTCTTGTTTTGATTTTCTTCATAGGAAAAAAAAAAAAAAAGAAAAAGTATTCTAAGGTTTTTTTCAAGGTAGAAAAATTAGAAAATCATGATTTTTGAGAAACAATGTTGTCTCCTTTGTGTAAAATGCTTAAAGAAAAAGAAACAAAACGTGTTTCTAACATGCATTCATGTTCGTTTTCATTTTGAACTCTGTGTTGCAAGATGTGTCTGTTTATTTCACTGTCTGCTTCCCGTTCTGTTGTGAATGTGATACGACAGGAGGTCAGAACAATTAGGTTCGATTCATACGAAAAACAAAAAACAGTGAATGTTAAACCAAAACCTAGTCACACTGGCGGTCTTAACACACAGGGACACGTAGGGCTACTTTCTCCTCTCATTGTGACATCTACCTGTGTGATGAATGATTACCTGAATTAACATTGCTGTGAAAATACCTCAGTGACTCAGGTAAACAAGCAGTTGCCTCAGAGCGGAGCACTAAGACACACTTAATAACAGAAAAACAACAGGATGAGTCCAGCTTTGGAGAGACTGCCGCTCCATATCTATGCTTTAACAGCACCTGATCAAGCACCTCTGCCCCGTTTCTTCTCTCTCTCTGTCTCCCCTTGTTTTTCTCCCCCCCTTTCTAGCCACTCCCAAAGCTTCATGGAGGACAATGTGGAACCTAATTGGGTGATGCACCATCGGCCGTCTACGGGTTGGCATGGCCAAATGTCCAGAGCCCTGTCTCGTGACGCCATTGGCTGACAAAGGGAGAACTTGGGCCGTTGGTCCTATTCTCTTGTCTCTAGGGATGGTGCAAACCCCCAGCGGACCATGTAAGGAAAAGCTGGGATTTCTTTCATCTTTCTTTTTTTTTTCCACTTTACTTGGGCCCTCTCTCTCTCTGATTTGACAAAAGGATTGAAATCAATAATTTCAAAATGTGTTGGATCCATATTTCACCTGTTTAAAGCGGGCAGGACATGTTTTTGGTGTAAGCCTGCCGAGCATGCAACGAACAGCTATGCAGTCTGATCAGTCAGCAGGATGGAGGAAGACACAGGCCAAGGACAGCGAGGTTCTCACGCTAAGAGAGAGAGACCTTAAGTGTATTTCAAAGGTGCTTGACTTCTCTTATTATTTCAAAGCTGACTCCTATTTAACCTCCCATTAACTCTTATTTTGGTTCCTCTTTGTTCAGACTTTATCGCTCTTTAATCTCTACCTGGATTCTTGACAGACTTTATGTTTTAGCTCTTTCTTCAGTTTGATTTTAAAGGAAACTAAATATGCACAGCCTATATAAAAAAAAAAACTGCTGAGGAATAAAACTCTTGCTTCGAAGAGGACTTTGGAAAAACTGGACAGAATGTTATTTATATTTCTATAACGGATTCATCTTATTCTAGTATTTAAGGGGAAGAAAAGAAACTTCATTAGACATCTTCTGGATGGAGGAGATGTTTATTTCTTGATAAAAATCCAACACAGCGATCCATTTTATACGATCGATTTTCACATTAAGACAATCCGGTTTGGAACAAAGTTGCTCTAAATCCTTGAGGGACGAGCTTGTGTTCTGCCTACTCCCCCAACCCCCCCATACCACAGTTTGCACGTTGCTGTGATCGGCCTGCTCTTTGCTTTTATTTTTATTTTCCTTTGTACTAGTATTTAAGGATTCAAAGAAAGACACGTCCTCCGATGTGTTTTTTCTCCCAACAATCGCCGAGGAGCTCTCCATTTATGGACGATTCGATTAAAAAAAGCTGCTGGATGAGAACGTTTGATCACCATGGGGGGGTCAACTTGGTGTTTTTGTTTTTTTTTTGGGGTGTGGCCATATTTCCAGTCAAATTGCTGGTTTATATCTGCAGCTGGACTCCTGGAAAAAAAAAATCCCTGCCATTTCTGCCTGACACGAGAAACGGAGAGAGATATGTTAGAGGTTCTGCTGAAACGAGCGAATGTGTTTGTACATACCTAAATGTATAAGTGTGTGTGTGTATATACTCAGATATGTGTGTGTATATATGGTATGTTTGTGTGTATATAGTTGGTTTGTACATGCAGAGTGTACAGTTATTTTTCTCCTCTAATGTTTCTCTCTCTTTGTATGACTAGGTCTTCTCAAGCTCTTAACATCGAGGCACGGAAAGGGTTTTTATCGAGTTACACAGACAGCTATCAGAGGCACTTTTTACACGCAGACCTAGAATATCAGCCAGGCCTGCCTATCACTTCTAGCTACATCCTTGAATAAGAAGCTAACTCACGTAATCTTAAGCTTGCACTCATTTTCTGACCAACTTAAAGCTTTTCTAGATACGATTTGGGTGAGAGGGCATCGTTTGTATATATTATAGTCACAACAACACCTTTTTGGGGGTTCTTGTATTTATTTTGGGTTTTTTTTTTGTCCTCCTGAAATCTTTATTTGCAATTATTTGAATAAAGGTCTTAACTTTGCTCTGAGTTGGATCACTTTTGGTTTATATGATATATGTTTGAGGGTGTTTTTATAAACTCATAGGTATGTATTTAATTCTATTTAATCTGACAACCCTTATATATGTTTCCTTAAATTTTGCCCCACCCCCCCTAAATCCTGCCACTCATGGAGATGTTTTTATGCAGGTACATCCGTCGACGAAAGCGTACTGCTACTACTTCAGATTGCTTGTTTTTGTATAGGTCCTAACTAAATAAGTGTGCCTCCTCCTTATACTCTTACTAACCATTTACTCTGCTGGTCTCACTTCTTCTCACCCTCCTTTACAAGCCATAGCCCCTCCCTCACCGCCTCCCTGTCCCCCTCAGATCTCCTCTATTGTTGTTTTACCAGGACAGACCTTTGGGGATTTTGTGTATATTAATGGAAGAGTGGTGTTGAAGAGTGTTTTGCAGTTATATATGGATTTGTTATGAATGTGGATATTCTGCCAGTTGAATTATTATTGTAATAATGATAATAATCATTGCATTTTTTTTTTGTTTGGTTGATTAATTCCTATGATGCAGTTGAAGATGATGACATTGGTTTTTGTTTTCTTTTCTTTTTGAATAAACCACAATTTATATTTTTTGGGTGGGTGACAGCGGAGATAGAAATACATAATTAAATTAATAAATAAAAGAATATTTGAATTATTATCTTGTGGTGTGTTGTTTTCCAAAGAATTTTGAAACCACTGAATCCAGCAAAGAGCACCTATAGAAGGATTTGCAAAAAAATTATACATTTATGGGCAATTTTTTTTTTTTTTTCTGATTTTGCTTCTTTTAATATTGGTTTTTAATTTGTTTTACAGATTTTATTTTCAAATATAATTACTTTCTAATTATATATATTTTTTTGTGATTTCTTTACGCAGATAAAAAATTTATTTATTTTTTTTTTGTCTTTTCACATCGTTTTAAGGATTGCATTAATTTCCAACTGCATTTCACAATTCACATTAGCCGTGTTTCCATTCAACTAAAATTCGAATTTTAAGCAAACTGTTAAAAGTTTTAAAAAAAGAAAAAGCGAATTGGCAGTCGTTCTATTTGGTTTGAAGAATAAACCACCAGTTTATGGCAGGCCATTTTATCATAAAATCAGCTTCTTCTGCTTACCTGTAATTACTTCTAAGATATAAAAGAACAGTTTTGACCTGGAATAATTATTTTGACTATCCAAAATGATACTTTAAGATATCTTAATGTATATAATGACAAGTGAAAATAAAAATTCAAGATATCTTCGACCACATTATCGTGAATCAAAATGCGTTTTGAGAAATCTCAAATGAGGTCACCTTATTCGTCATTTAAAGTGTCACACATCCAGAATTATAATCAAGATGTCTCAAAGTAAATTTTGACTATTCAAAAGTAAATTTTTTGTTATCAAGCATCCTACCTTATTGTCCACATTACATCATAATGCATGGCTTTAGCAAACAGGAAGTTGAGGCTGCAATCTAGCACAGACCAGAATTGGAGCAAAGAATTAATATGGTGTTGCAATCGGGGCAGCCGTTCTTAAAGGAATAGTACACCCAAAACATGATTAGCCTTTCATTTTCTACTCACCCCCATGCTGAACAACACTCTGGAGTACTTTTTTGATATCTCAAATGCATCTGGAGATGTGGGAGGCTTCTTGCTGTCAAGCTGACATTCAAATAATGGAGGTCTATGGCGCTGAGGCAGAAAGGTCCATAAAGTCCACAAAAAGCGTGTCAATATTCCTCCATACTGCTGGAGTCAATGTATTCCAAGTGTCCTGAGTGGGTAGCATCCAGGAATTTACTTTCGAAGCAGAAGTCATTTAGAATGTTTTTAGAGCATAAACAGTAGTGTATAGGATTTCCTGAAAGCGCATTCAGCTGAAAGTCTGCTCTGCCACGATAATGCAAGCGTAGAAGAAGAAATGTGCTGTTTACCTGTGCAAAGAAAGAAACAAATTGAAAGAAAAATGTCTGAGGACTTCAGTGTTGAGGAAGAGCATGAATTCTTTGCTGAGCTGAATCGCACTTCTCATCTGGTTTTGGTCTGCAGCGGTTTCCGTAGACTTGTGAACTTCGCGCAGCACGCTTTTAGGAAATCCTATACACTACTGTTTATGCTCTAAAAATATTCTAAATGACCGAATTTTGAGTAAATTATGGACGCTACCCACTCCAGGACACTTGGAATACATTGGGCCGAGCAGTATGGAGGAATATTGACACGTTTTTGTGGACTTTTATGGACCTTTCTGCCTCGGGGCCATAGACCTCCATTATTTGAATGTCAGCAGACAGCAAGAAGCCTCCCAGATCTCCAGATGCATTTGAGATATCAAAAAAGTACTCTAGAGTGTTGTTCAGCATGGGGGTGAGTAGAAAATGAAAGGCTAATCATGTTTTGGATGTACTATTCCTTTAATTTACCGTGTCAGTTATATTGATGTTGCTTCCAGCCATGTTTACCCTCATAACAGGAACATCCAGGAAGCTGGCGACATCAGAACCAGCTGATTGGTCATGTAAGTAAAAGTTTGCTACATCAGAGCTGATTTCAAAGAGGTGTTTCCATTTCCCGTTTTGCGCTAGAACTATTTTGCGAATTATAGGGAATTCAAGTTTTGCTGTTTCCTTCAAGCTTTTCTGATGCGATCCTTTAAAAAGCACATTGGTGGTGAAACACTTTGGACCATTCTAACTGCCATGAAAAAGTCAGATGTTAGTTACATATCGACAAAGTAGTCGGATTTGTTTCAAATTTGCCCGCAGAGTAAAGGTAGCGAAAGTCCAGACCTTCTGTAACATCTGTAAAATTTTTAAAATTTACAAAAATCTGAAACATTGACACTTGAAAAATAGAATCGGACAATTTCAAATGTCAAAAAAATTTTTCAATGTTTTCACAAATGAATATGCAGGTGAAGGTTCTCAGTCACCCTGGTCATAGTCATTCCAAAAAATTAAAAACAATCCACTGGACTTGGTTTCAAAAAATTACATAATTTCAAAAAATTAAATCTTCAAAAAAAAGTTACTCTGAGCATTATTTATTAATAAGACATTTTTTAAAGTTTTATATCTGGAATACAATTTTTACACATTTCTTTTTTGCAAAATCCGTTTTCTTTTTTGCGTTCTGCCTGCAACAATAATGGAGCAAAATTCACTCCATATAGATACCCCCCAAAATGTACAAGTCAACCAAAATATTTAAGTCCTGGTTGTTTATTTTTAGGTTTCCTTAGTTTTACTTCAGATTTACTTTGTCCTATTTTTAGGCTAAGTGCTATTAGGCCTATTTTTCTTCCCACTTGGGGGAGTGTTGGCCTAGTGGTTGCAGGAGCAGTGGCTTGTGCTTTGAGGAAGATTTCAAGTATTCGGTTCGTTCCCCACAGCCTGCACTCTGGGTTCCTGAGCATAACCCTTAACCCCACACTGCTCCCCGGGCGCCGCACAATGGCAGCCCACTGCTTCCCAAGGGATGGGTTAAAATGCAGAGTGAATTTCCCCATTGTGGAACAGTAAAGGGATTTACATAGTGGGCCTATTTTTTGCTAGCCTCGTGAGACCATCCTGATCTCGCGTAGCTTTCAAGATTTCACTCGCTAAATCAGCCCTGGAGACTCTCCGTTGCTGAAAATTTGGAGCCGTTCACCAAACGAGCGTCAATCAGCGGTGGCTTTGAGGTGGGTTGAGGTGTGACTCCAACGGTAGCGTGAAAGTTCAGCCCTAAAGAACATGGCGGCTTCAGCCGTTGAAACTAGCGCTAGCTGGGCTATCGAAAGCAAGTTTTCCATCGGAATTACAGAGTATTTCTTCACTGAAAAGAAGAGCAAAACACTGCTATGGAGGCTTTTCTTAGAAGAAAAGATGTTTTGCTCTTCTCCGACTGGTTTCTTCGGCAAGAGTTTGATCTTTCAATTGGCTCCTCTTCATGCATTAAGCTACGTTCACGTCTTGTGCAGCCCGTTGATCTGATTGGTTTATTTGGCCCGTTCTTATCACCAACATAGGCCAATCAGCTAACCAGTATTTTTCGCCTCTTCCCAAAATTACTTCGGAAGGAAGGTTTCTAGATGGATATGCGGAGCAAATCCATCTGGCGAGTCAGGTTAATAAGTGCTACGTCAAAAAGTTTCTAAAGGATACCGATTTACTGTGATTCTGATTCTTTTTTTTTTTTTTTTTTTGACTCCTTACATACTTTTTTTTATATATATTTTAACTCAAAGGTGAGTCTTTTCCTGCTCTGACCTGGATCACTGTCCTCGATCGCCCTATTCATACATCGTCTGGCTTTGATTCAGATGGAACTAGATTGTTTCTTCACACTCTCCCCAGCAAACGTAGTGAAGATGAAGAAGGCGAGATGGATCAGAGAAGAGAGGATTTAGCAGAGCACAGAATGTCCTGTAATGGTGCTCACCATCTCACAGCTGATTGCCTGCAGGTCCCCGGGCAGTTTAGCATCATGTGACTTTGTAATGAACCTAACAGATAAAACACCACTTAGGAAAAAGTTTTATGCAGCAGGGGATGTCTAAAGGATTGTCTCTTCTTTTAGGCTGGGTATGATTTTTGATTAGCTAGAAATATCTAATTACAACAAATAATGCAAAAAAATGAACTCTTATTTCATTTCCTGTATTATTATCCTGAACTGACCTGCCTGTGAGGTTGTTTATTGTTAGTTTTTGGATAGAAAGAAAAGCAGGACTACAAACAGCCTCATTCCAGCTTGTATTTCTCTATATTTGTTTATTATAACTGGTCAGACTGATATATTCTATGTTAGGAAATCATGTCTCTCCAGCTCTAGCAGTGGAATGCAGAGATGCAATAATGCACACTCTCTGTAGACCTCTGCTGACCTCTGGTTCAAGCCGACAGAATTGACAAAGGCTCCTGGATAGTGTTAACAGTATTTCATGAATCAGTGAAGGTTCATTGCCATTTTTAAATCTCTTCTGTGGTTGCCATGACCTGGATCACTGTGAATTTACACAAATATTTCTATCTAAAACATCTATTTTTAAAATCACAAAATTCTGGAAATTGTATGTATTTTTCAACTAATTATTTTTCTGTTTATAATCCACACCACAGAAAAATAATCACCAGAATCAGATAATCTTTAATTCAGTTACTTTTTTCCATTTTATTTCCCCCTCTAATGCTGGGTTTGACTTCTCTACTTAGTTTAAAAACTGACATCAAAACAGAGCTTGACCTTATCAATCCCATTTCAGATTTTTTTTAAGCCCATGTCTGGACAGGAATATTAATAAACTGGCATAGCAGGGTCATAGAATTGAAAATAAAAAAAATTGTAGTGCAGTATTTTTTTTTTTCTCATGGTATAATTTCTGAAATGTGCAGCACTTGATTAATCCGAAGCTAGGTGTAGATCTTCTTTTTTTCTTTGGCTCTTTTTTTCATTAGCTGAAACAATACAATACATAGGTAAAGTTTTAGCTTAGGCCTCTTCAATTGTGACAGAATTATAAGGTTTACTTTGGAAAATTTATAATTTAGATAATAACACACTCTGAATAGTTGCATCTTTTGAATGAGCATACACTGAAGCATCAAAGAATTCATACCAATTGCAAGATTTTGTTAAACTTTAAAGACAAATTTGCATTTTTCAATTTGTTAGGGTTAATATTTATGAGTGTCAACGTGAAATAGAACTAGCAGAAGGAAAACAACTTATTTTGGATAAATTGTCTTTAAAATGTTGCATCTATTGAATTTATATTGTAAATATGTTTCATGTCAGTATTTTTTTTGCCTTGTCAGACTGTTTTCAGGTGTTCCCACAATCCATGGCAGGCTACTAATAGCATGATAGCAATTTAATTGTAAGATTCCATAAATCATAATGTTCAAGTATGGTAATGTTTCTAACATTAAAGAATGTTGTCTCCTCCAGACCATAACAAAAGGTTGAAAATCCAGGTTCAGAAGGTAAATGTTCCCACTTCATTTTGATTCTCAGACCTTACCAATATGGCGACCTTAATAACGCCCTATCGACGTTGCATTATACGTATGTGCTTGAACTATCGCGGGATTCAGGCGGTCAATGCCTGATATGAATAATGGCCGCCTTCGTAGCGATGGCCGGAACGGAAAATAACACAAAAGGCATGTTAGAGGTTTTCAGTTGATTGGAAAGACTGCGAGGCGCCGGTTACCCCTTCCTACCCCCTTTACCGGACGGATGGGTGGAGGGGGTTTGGCCAAAGGATACAAGAAACGAAAAGAGACTTTAAAGGAGTATAGTGAAAGCTAAGTGGGGAGCTAGCGCTAGCTGGCTAACAACACGGTTGTCACTACCGGGGAACGAACCCGAGGAACCACAACAGCTGTGTGTCGGAAGGCCTGAATGAAAGGGTGACTCCGCTGACTGATCAAACCGCCGGCCTGTCGCTAATATGAGCGGACCGGGTCAGGACAGCGAGCCTGAGGCGAAAGTCCTGCTTATAAAGCGGCTTTACAGGTGAGGAAGAGGCCGTCTACGCTAGCTAATGTCTTCTACCTGTCTGATTATTACTAATATTGATGATTATCTGGAGGTGTAGCGGAAACTACACTGAAATCTGTCGGTGGGGGGTCGTTTTTTTCACAAACGTTAAACTATCTGCTGTCTTGTTGATGCAGAGAAGTGAAACAGAAATGAAAGCTTTTGATATTTCAGGACAAACAAGCTCCTGTTTCTCGTTATCTACTAACGCTTCCTGTCCAGGGCTGTGGTGGAATCTGTGCACAAGCTGGATGTCATCATCGGCAGCAAGTCATCGTACAGAGAAGTCTTCAAGCCGGAGAACATCAGCCTCCGGAACAAGTATGTCCGGCTCCATTACTAATCTCTAGTCATAGCAGCTCTACCGGCTGAATAATTACTGCTGTTTGCAGATGACAGGTTCACTACGTTGCCTTTCAGGTTGGGATTGGTCTCATTTTGTAGTAAAGTGGCAGAAGAAAAGCAAAGCCATGATGTGTTCTCCTTTAACTAGATCTACAGATATTACATAAAATATAAATTAACTCAGATATCTGATACAGCTGTGATTCTGAATACAGGATTGCTGTAACCCCGCCTACGCCTTAAGGGCAGATTATACTTCTGCAACCTCACACATCAAATGTCGCTTGGATCTGGTCGCAAACCAGTTTTGCTGGTCTGCTTCTGCACTTTCGGTGTAGAATTTCTAGGAATGCACAGCTGTTTCCTGCCAAAGCGCAAGGGGGAGCCTATTCGAGAACTTGCAAGATCTTCAGTGGATGGTCACTAGAACTTCAATGGCGCCTGCCGGAGTGTTTATCATTCAAAACAAAAATGGCGCATCTGCAAGATATCACAGTCACGGAGATGGATCTAGGGTTGCTAGACATCCAAGAGGAACAGGTTCTGTTGAAGCGAACCTCCTCAATTAACCATACGTCATAGTTGTCTATTGTAGTTGTTCCTCGGTTTTTAAAAATGGCGTGCCCCAACACTGAATCGAGAAGGACGACCACAAGGACAGCTGGAAAGACATACCAAGGAGCAATAACAGCTGATTTTTGTCTGCGCACTTCCACGTCTGCATGGGTTTGTGACCGTCCGATGTGTCAGGATTTATTTGAGGTGCGTGACGATGGTTGCAGAGCCTCTGCGTGGGGGGCGTGATCGCACACAGAGGCAGATTTGACGGTTGCAGAGGCTATGTGTCAGAATCATAAATTGGCCTTTAGATTATTAAATAAGGAACTGGGATACTGCAGAGAATTATATCCTTTGTAGATGAAAGGGGAAAACATTGGTAAATATCTTCCACATGCTCCTTAGGCGCTTCACTCCACCCCGCTCACATAGAACCTGGTTTATGCTTAGAAACCAGGTCGTCTACGTATGTGTCGCAATTAAAGGGCTGGTTATCCTCCAGCAGCAGTGTGTCACAGTGAGCTTTAGGGTTGGGAATTGAAAAGATTTTCACGATTCCGATTCCCTTTTCGATTCTATGAAACGATTCGATTCTTTATCGATTCTTTTTTCGATTCCAATTTGGGGAAAAAAGGAGAACAAACAGTTTGATTATCAGCATCAACTTTGTTTACTTAACTATTGCACAATCTTACAAACTCAACAAGATCAAGATGTCCACAGGAAATGTGAAACTGGAGTAACATCCGTGTTTAAATGAAAAATGAATACAAGAACAAACTTAATAACCAACAATGTCTAATAACAAATGATGGGATAATAACCTATTTTTAAATAACAAAAAATACTAATTATCCCAAAAGTAGTAGGGAAAATTAACAGTTCTTTCCTAGAAAGATGCTTGCATATCTGCTTTTTCTGGAAGCGCCTTTATGTGTGTTGTAACTGCGACTTTTGAGACCACCTCATTGAGGAGATGATGATGAAAAAGTGGCTGAATGTAAGGAGGTTGTGGTGTGTTTTCCACCCCTCACCATCGCTGTTAATATGTAACTCCATGCGTGCCCATCTCACAGCTGATGTGAAAAACATGGGGAAACAAATTAATGCTGCTTTTCGACATCGGTGTGAACCCGGACCCAGCAGGTGCAGCAGAAACAGCGTGTTTACATGCAAAGTCAATGGTTGGCAGCGCATATAGGTGCAGCAAAAGCATGCTTACGCCGCTTCTGCTGCTTTCGAGATGGAAAAAGTGAAGTTTTGCTGCTGGGCGCGCATCAACCAATCAGAGAAGCTGATCTGGGAGCTGCCAGCGAGACGAACAGCGCTCTGATGACATATGATATTACGCCAAATGGAAAAAGGCTGGATGGATCGCGTGGCTGAGGCAGGTGTATGTGAGAAGACTAGGTGGTTTTTCCGCATCACCATCGCCTCGTGCCCATCTCACAGCGATGTGAAAAAAAGGTGAATCAAATGAACGCTGTGCTTTCGCCCGTTATCCCGGGGGTCTGACAAAGGAGCTTCAACCGTTTCGACATCGATTGTGAAGCAGCCGTTCGAAATAAGGCTGCGGCGGCGTCGCAAGGGCGATGGATGACCGGCGGAGACCACAGTTTCAGGATAAGAAGGCAGCGCCGGGCAGATTACGCCACAGTTTGCGGATGGATTGTAGATGCTTGGACTAAAGTGTCTGCTGGCTCTGTTGTTCAAGCTTTCGCAAAAGCCGGCATTATTTCTGAGGAGCTGCGCATGTCGGAAAGTGACTGACAGCGAAGAAGGGGAAACTGGCATGTCTGATTTAGCGCAGCTGTTTAATTCAGAAACAGAGGATGATGACTTTGATGGGTTTGATTAATACTTTGTAATAAATACATGAATAAAGCACAATCATACTCAGTTTTGCTCCAGCTCTATTTTTTCTCCCTGAAAACTTAATTCAACAGCGCCTCTGGGCGCAGCGCATCCTGGCTCACCTCAGCGTGTATTTTTCATCTAAATAATCTAAATCTTTTTAAGTGAGAAAGTCCACCGGAAAATTTAATCATTGCAGTCAGCTCATCCAGATTATTATCCTGCCTATGTTTTAGAAGTTAATTTATCGTCAATAAGCGAAGAAGGGGAACTGGCATGGCGTCGGATTTAAGCGCAGCTGTTTAATTCAGAAACAGAGGATGAGGACTTTGATGGGTTTGATTAATACTCTGTAATAAATACATGAATAAAAGCACAATCATACTCAGTTTTGCTCCAGCTCTATTTTTTTCTACCTAAAAAACTTAATTCAACAGCCGCCTCTGGGCTGTCGCGCCGATCCGGACTCACCTCAGCAGGTGTTTTTCATCTAAATAATTTAAATCTTTTTAAGTCAGAAAAGTCCACCTGAAAATTTAATCATTGCAGTCAGTTCATCCAGATTATTATCCTGCCTATTTTTTAAGTTAATTTATGCGTCAATAAACTGTATCAGAGGAGTAATCACAGCCCTATGTCATCAGCGATGTGTCTCTCACTGCAGGTTCCCAGGTTTTAATAATACTTTGTAATAAATACACCTTGCAGCTTTATTTGCTGTGATCAGTGGAATAAAAAGTAGTTTTAATATGTTTTAAGTGAGAAAATCCACCTGAGAGGACATGTACCTGTATATAAAAACGCCCTATAGTCCGTGCTCTTATGTGTGTGTTAAATACAGAAAATGGCAACACATAACTGAGAGTGCGCCTTTTAGTCCGGTCATAGCCTTATGGTCGTGAAAATACGGTACTAATTATAAAACAGTAGTAGGGAAAATTAACAGTTCTTTTGCAGAAAGATGAGCATATCTGCTTTTTCTGGAAGGATACGGGATCTTTCAGGCGCTTATGGTGTCTCCAGCCGTGGAGAACACCCTCTCAGATGGGGTGGAGGAAGCCTGCACACAGAGGTAGTTTTCAGCCAGTCCAGATAGCAAGGGCAGCTTATCTTGCTTGTTCCACCACCACAGTGTGGCGCTATCCCTGCAGGGGATGGAGGGCAAGCTTTACAGAGCTGGATTTCCTGATCTACCCTCTGGGCTAAGGAAAGACGGGGCTTTGATTCACAAAGTGACCGCAGCTCGTTGTCTTCCTCCTCGAATAGTTCTTCCAACTTTGGCGTAACTTACATAAAAAAAAAACGCGGACGTAGGTCGCTCCCCAGAGCTGGCTCTTAGGCTCTGGTGCTGCGCGGGAATCGAAAAGCGTTCAGCGAGCTGCCCAAGCGATGCCATGGAATCGAAAAATACGGAACCGGTTCTGAACAGGAACCGGTTTTCGATTCCCATCCCTACTGAGCTTGATATTTTTGATTTATGCCCAATATTAAAGCTGGTCTGCGCTTATGTTATTCCACGCCACAACGCGAAGAGGGACAATTACCAACTAGCTGTGAGTCTAGATACGGCCGCAGGCGGTGAGGAAGTGGGGACAAGGGTCCCAGCTTTCTCACTTCGATCTTCTATCTGGTCCGTCTTGATGAGTCATTTTCCACAATGGCGGTCTTACAAACAAAACAAGCCAGTAAGGTACCAAACAGGAAATGCGCATAGTGTAGAGCGGATGTAGATTTGACCAATCAGAGGCCTCCTGTCTGCGGACACCTACAATTTTGGGGAGGTGCACCAAAGTGTCTGCAGAAGGGGACCGCAGACAGTGCTGCAGATGGCTTCTCAGGGAGGAGAGAAAGCAGGCCTCTGATTGGTCGATTCTACACTAGTGGCTTGTTTTTTTTGACAGTAGGCTGACAGGAAAGGGTGTATGAGATAAGGGGAGTGACATGCGGCAAAGGACCATGAATCCGGGTTGGCTGCGTCGAAGGCTAAGGCCTCCGTACATGGGTCGTCCGCGCTAACCGCCGTGCCACCTGCATGTTCATATTCAATGCCTTTTGCTTCGCATTGTTCATGTAACTCCTCCTTCATAACGCAGTGCCAGTGCCACCTATGTTATTAGTCGACGCCGTTGGGTAGCAACAGCCTATGGCAACAGGGGGCCACTGTGACAGCAAATCCCATAATGCTTTGCGAGGAGAGCTCTCAGGCAAAGCATTCTGGGATATATCTGCCTCTTCTGAGGCCTTTCTTTTCTTCTTATACACTTCATAGACAGTTTTTCTCTTACGACCCTTGGCCATTTTCTAAGAACCGCAGTGAGACAAGTGAGCTTCAATGACTGTCTGAAACCGTAGCTAAAGATAGCTAACGGTTCGAGCACGTAGGACGGCCTTAAACAAACACATCACCAGAAATATTGACAATTAGGAGGACCACTTATTTAGATGATCCACCTGGAAATAAACAATCGTCCTCCATACTTTTAACTGATGCTAACACGCTTGCTTTTTTTTTTTTAAAGCTCACTTGATGAATTTTTTTTTTTATTTATTTATTTTTTTTTTATCGTAAGCGAAATCCATAAGTAAAGATAAACATTTTTAATTAATCAGGATAACTGTTGTTTTATATATAGTCGATCCAGTTACTAGGAGAAAAGAAATTGCTTCCTTTGGGCCACATGAGCTTATATGATTTTTTTTTTTTTTTTATGACTTGACCCCTTTCTGCCTCTTTTGTAAAAAATGTCTTATGGTGCATTAAACAACAAGCATCACCATAAACATTATGCAGGTCCAAAGAGCCTGAATGGTTCATTAGGGAGGGATCAGACTGACATTATTTAAAGTCTTTTTCCCCAATTATATTAGCAACATTTTGGTTTTATGTGTGCAGCCTAATTTTACTATTGAATTTCTAGCTGTTGTGCTTAAAATTTCATCACCAAATCAGACGAGGCAAGTTTATTTATATAGTAAATTGTAGTTGTGGGCAGTTCAAAGTGCCTACATTAAAGAAATAAAATGCTGAAGTGGCATAAAGGTGATAGAGACAATTAAGAAAAAAAAAACAAAATTATTTATAATATATCCTCAGAAAACTACGGGAAGAGGATTAGGGCCACTGAAAAAAAAAAAAAAGTTAACTGATTTTTTAATTTAATTTCAGTATAGTATGGGGAAAAAAGTCAGAATTCTGACTTTTTGACTTTTTTCTCAGAGTTCTGACTTTAATCTCAGAATTCTGACTTTTTTCTCAAATTTTTGTCAGAATTCAGTCAGAATTCTGAGATTAAAGTAGGAATTCTGAAAAAGTCTGAATTCTGAGATTAAAGTCAGAATTCTGAGAAAAAAGTCAGAATTCTGTGATTAAAGTCAGAATTTTCTTGATTAAAGTCAGAATTCTGAGGAAAAAGTCAGAATTTCTGTGATTAAAGTCAGAATTCTCTGATTAAAGTCAGAATTCTGAGAAAAAGTCAGAATTTGACTTTTTTTTTCCCATGTTAAACTTGTAATAAAATTTTAAAAATCAGTTTACTTTTTTTCAGTGGCCCTAATCCTCTCCTCCGTGAGAAAAGTATGACTGCAAATGTGACTAATATTGTTTAGCTCAGTCAAATGCCATTCTAAATAAATACGTTTTAATCTTGACTTGCAGCACCTGAAGGGTCCAGAAATGTTACCGTTTTATGGGAATTTGTTTTCACATTAATCCAGGATGAAAACTTTATGCTGCAGGATATTAACCTTCAATGTGGAATATTGCAATGGAAATACCTCTTGATATATGTGAATACATTTTGATGGTGCATCTGTAAAGTTTTTACTGTGCCAAATTTATGTTGTGGACTTATCACAAAAGTTGACAATAAATTTTTCTATTAGATACAATTTTTTTCATCCAATTAAAGGTATAGGGGAGAATTTTCTTTTTCTGGGGGGATTATCTAAATAAGTGGTCTTCCTAATTGTCAATCATTCTGGTGATATGTTTACGTAAGGCCGTGCTACGTGCTCGTCCCCATTTTCACTTACCGGAGGTGAGTCTGACATAGTGCGTCATGGTTCCTAGTTTTCAAACCCCCATACAGAGCTCACTAAGGAGACTGGTAAGGTGGATTTACGATTGTTTATTTTAACAACACAAAAAAAAAAAGTGATACGCAGAGTTTCTTTGCGGTGTAAGGAAACGAGCATGAGGCACACTGCAACGGCGAGCCAGAGTCCTTAAAGTCTTAAGTGCTGTGTATACTCCTGCAGCAGTGTGTCGCCGGTATGATGCAGATATTTTTGATTTATGCTTAATTTTGAAGCCTGGTTTGCGGAATGTTGTTCCACCCCACAACGTGGCGCTGCGTGTTTTTGCTTTGGGTGCAAACCAACAGACCGTCGCAGTAGCGTCCTGCACGGGTGTCTGGGATAGTGTAAGAGGTGTAACCAGGCATTGTGGATCGGCACTACAGCCAGAGTTTCTGCCATTACCCACACCAGCCATGTGGGAAAACATCCTCGGCTGACAAGTAGAGGGTGTGCAAAATAATCGCGGATGATGATGCATCGCGTGATTCTAATCTTTAGTGATCTACTGCACCGATTCTTGATGCAAAGAATCGATTATTAATTTAAAAAATGAATAAATAAAATTGCATGAATGGTATTGGCGAACATCAGCCAAAACAAGTGCAATAACATTTTGAGAGCCAGTAGAAGTGGCTGCAAATGTGTTGACGCGTACGCTTCGCCTTGTGTCACAAGCATTTCGGCCGTGGGATACCAAGCGCAATGAAATATTCAAAAAAAACGTCGGCTGGAGGAGAAAATATTTGCAATGCATCGCCAATAATTCGAGAGTATTGTGATGCATCGCGGATAGAATCAAGAGACGCAGCATATGAATCGCGTGATTCGAGATCAATCATTGACTTCTTTGGCATAATACCCACCCCTACTGGACAAGCCAGTAAGGTACCAAACAGGAAATACCTATATTGTAGAGCAGGCGTAGAATTGACCAATTATAGGCCTCCTTTCTCTCCTGCTTGTGACGCTATCTGCGGCACTGTCTGTGGTCACCTACAATTTTGGGGAGGTGCACCTAAATGTCTGCGGGGGGTGTGGGGTGCGAGTGTGTATATGGAAATTAGAGCTTTCTTTGCTGCACCATCCATTATATAAATTCATGGTCACTCACCAGTTGACCTGCCAACGTTAAGGTGGTCATTTGTTTGTTTAATGTATGGTTTTGTTCTTCACAGGCTGAGAGAGCTGTGTGTGAAATTGATGTTTCTTCATCCCGTTGACTACGGCCGCAAGGCTGAGGAGCTGCTCTGGAGGAAGGTTTACTATGAGGTCATCCAGGTTATCAAGACAAACAAGAAGGTAAATTTAAAAAATAAAATGTTTCCTATGAGCCTGACCAGGGGTCTGAAGCTTGAACGAAATGGGGACTGAAACTTGCTTATGTGACTTAAGCAACTGCTTTCTGTCATCCCCACTCTTAACTCCATAATTTAACTCCAGCATTCAGACTGGTACAAGACTTCCAAACAATCCCCCCTATTTATGCAGAGGAAAGGCACACTCAAAATATTTTATCTCATAAATGGGCCAAGGAAAAATGTTTCCACACTCTGCAGTAGGGCTGGGTAAACAAAATTGATTTAATCGATTTTGAATCGATTCCTTTACATTATTGCAAAATCGATGTCTAGTGAATGAGATCGATTAGTTTTATAGTGACGTGCATGACGTTCACATTCAAATGAGCAGGAAAGATGCACTCAAAATAATTCAAGCCAGACGGCTGCAAATATAGCCAATAGGTTGATTGAAGACATTAACAAATGGAGACTGACCAGCAAACACCCTGTAGTTTTTACAGACAACGCTGCAAATATGCTTTGTGCAGTGGAGATAATGCAGCTCATGCATGTCTGCTGTGTCCCCGCAGTGTCATGTCGGCTCGCTCGGGTGAGGCCTTTTCACTTTTCACAAACAAGTTCGCACTTTTAAGACAGTTTTGTTCACCTCTCATGTTTAAACTGTCTGGTTTACAAGTTTGCACTTTGTGTTTAATGTGACAGGATAAAATAAAATACATGAGTGTTTTGAAACACAGTTGAACCACTTTCATTATGGTAAAAATCATGTGGAAAAATTGTGTAGAATAAATCGAAATTAATCAATTTAGAACTGTATGAATCAAAATCCATTCGAATCAGGACTTTGGCCAAAATACCCAGCCCTACTCTGTGGTCATATTTAACTTTATCAGTGGGTTTTGGATGTCTGATGTCACTCGTGAGTTTGAATCAAGTAGATTTGAGAAACTGTTTACACATCAGTGAATTATGAGGTACACAGTCATGCTTTTGTGATACAGGTTTGTAAATTGTGTTGCATGCATGCAAAGTTTACTTTACCTTTTCAAGACTTATTAAAGGCCTTGAACACACGTTGCGTACGACTTTTTCATCTCCCATCCGATTTTTTTTTCCATGTCAAGCTGACTGAACACGTATAGATAGGCTCTGACTAGGCAGGGTGAGCAGATCTTGCACAGATTTTTTTTTTTTTACTCCCATCTCTGAAGTTATTTCCCACATTTGACTTGGACAGATTATTAGTCATTAAATAAATACATTTGAAAAACACAGGCGCATTCTATAAAAGCAAAGCCCCACTTAAAGCTGCAGTCTATAACATTGAAGAGAGCAGACTTCGACTGAAAATTTGAAGAAAAACAGGTTTCCCACGCCACTCCCCACCCTCTCTGCTTCACTCATCCACCCCCACCTCCAAGCTCCACCCCTCTCACAGCAGAAAGCGTCCAAGCAGCGTACGCTTGACATGGAGTGTGAACCGGTAAGAGCGATAACACTCACCTCCAAGCAGCCAGATATAAGATGCTGGTTATACCAAGTTTGCCGTGTAAAGCAGTTAATGCGGCAGGGGCAGTAAGGGCAGTTTCTCTTTAAGCTGGTGGCTGTCACTCCGCTATGACTTCCACGCTGCCGTTCTTCCTTCCTGACCTGCAGCAGCAGGCGACATGACAGGTTAAGCGATGAAGGGTGGGGCGAGGAATCAGCGATGTGTTAGCTGTGGTGACACTCCATCAGTCATCCTCTGGCTGTGATTGGTTGTTTTGACTCGTCAATTATTCTTTCCAGATTGAAAAACAGGCAGTATACGGGACCAATTGAAGCAGTTTTTTCACGATTACATATCACATTTACTGCTGTCTGGGCATAAGGACAGTTTAGCCAATATGACAAAAATTGTTTTAAAAGAACTTACAGACTTCAGCTTTAACGAGAGGTAGGTGCAGCATCTCAAACCAGAACGGATAGAGAACGTTGGTATATTAAAAACATAATGAGATATGCGTCTAAAGAAAAGGTAAACACAGAAATTAACGCAGTGGGGCGGTTTCTATGCTGACTGAGGCACGGAGGTGATTCTCAGAGAGAGATCTGGAAAGATTATCCAGGTTTTTTTTTTTTTCATAAAGAGGTGAGAGAGAGAGATGCTGCAGTTACCTGCTCTGTCTGCACCTCGTTGTTTTTTTTGTTTTTTTTGTGAGGCTCAACAAGGATCACTATTTCACTATAACCCCTTTATTTCTCCTCCTGAAGTTTTTTTTTTTTTTTGAGATTGATAAACTGCACTCTCTCTCCATCGTTGTTTTTGTGAGGCTCAAAGAGGATCACTACTTTATCTGTTTTCTGTCCACCTGAACTCCCATAATGCGTAAAGTATTATTTTTTTATGTTTCATTCATTGTTTTTGCACCAGTCTGTCCGACACTATATACCGCGATGTGTGGCCTTAAAACTTGACTCTTTCCCATCACGTTAACAGATTTTATTGTATTTCCCCAAAAGTGGATATATGTTTTGCACTTTGTAACGGCGTCTCTCTTCTCTCGGACCAATGAAATTGTTGCTAGCGTAGTCCTGACTAAAATAGACCTGCCATCTGCTCGCAGTGAACTCTGCGCAGCCCCTTAAGTAAAATCGTGTCGAGTGGGATCCTCCCCATTGACTTTCAAACATCGCTAAACACCATGACTTCGTTCGACACGATTTCCTGTCAGATCGGATTTTGTTTTCCACCCTTTAAGCTCCACAGATTACCCTCATATTTAATAAGCTTGAGTAAGTTTTGCTGCACTTCACTATATTTACTCTTTCATCACATAGATGGTACCTCAGGCTAATAGCTAATCTATTTAAACTGATACTGTCCAAGCTCAAACTGAACGACCGTTCGCCCTGATCATAGCTTCTGTGTTTTTTAAGTAAATAACTCGGTTAAATCAGAAGAGCTTCATATGATTTAACTAAACATTTTAAACAGATTTTTACCTGATTTTATAACAACCTGGATCAAATTAAGATGTTCCCATTTTAGTTTAAACTTGAAAGCTCCTGACTATACCTAACCGGCTCGATATTCTGTCAATTGCAGTAATTTACGTTCTTATCTTGGTTTTAATATAGAGGTTTCTGTTTTTAGTTTTTATTTGTTCTCTTTTAGATTTGCATATTTGGGCTAAATCCTTTTCTGTATTTCCAGCACATCCACAGTCGGAGCGCCCTAGAGTGTGCTTACAGAACTCACCTCATTGCCGGCGTGGGTTTCTACCAACATCTGCTGCTCTACATCCAATCACATTACCAGCTGGAGCTGCAGGACTGCATCGATTGGACGCACGTCACCGATCCTCTCATTGGTGAGACCTCTCCTCCAAACCAATGCATCTTTCTTTCAACGCTCAGTGAAGATCGGTGTGTTTTTGCTCTATTTCAATACAATGCGATGATTAGCCGATTGTGGCTAATAAGATCCAGATAAAAATCAACCAATCAGTCCATTTTCATTTGTTTACAACCTTCTACTGTTTTAGACTCTGTTTTAGAGTAAAATTATAAAGAGAAAACCACCCTCTGACCTCTTTGTAAAGGATTTAAAACTGTAAAACTAATCAACACTAACCCAGCATGATGGCATCAGCAACTTTTGTTTTTTCATGACCGAAATTGCGGAAAACAACTCGTGGAAGTTTGACCCGCTAGAAGATCAAGGTGCGCGAGACCGCTGGGAGCCTTTTCCACCTGGATCTCCGCCTTTTTGCCCTAATGTCCCTCCTCACTGTCGTGGGACTAAACTCGCCTCCCCACTTCCTCGCCGGGGCCATATCTAGACCCACAGTGTGTGTGTAGCAGACCACGCCTGTCAATATTGAGTATAAATCAAAAAATGTCTGCATCAAGCTCACTGCAACAAACTGCTGTAAGAGCATAACCAGGGAAGCGAGGTAGGGAGGGCAAAATAGGTTTAGCCACTGCAGCACCGTGGAGGGAGAATTAGCCCAGGGAGCAAATGGATAAAAATAGACAGGAGGGGGGAAAAATGAATCGATTCTCTTGGCGGACGCATCGCGCATCGGATGCGCCGGCTGTTGGATCGGGATGCACTCGATACAAAACGACATTATTTACACCCCCTACCGCTAACTTTCTGCAGTGCTCCCTTCGCACTGGTAAAAAAAGCTTAGTCTGACCCCCGCTGGTGGGGGCCTGCTGATGCCATCATGCTGGGTTAGCGTTGATTATGTCACTATTTATGGTTCTCTGAACTTTCTCTGGTTGTTTTTCCTTCCTGTTCTTGTAAGAAGGATTTGTGTGTGAAAACTGAACATATGGTTCATCTGACTGGTCAGTTTGCTCCGTGTTAGAAAATCCTGGAAGCACACAACTACACGCCACGACGGCGCAACCTATTCACTGTTGGAGATTAGTGTTTCTTTTCTTTCAATGTCCCGAGTAAAACCCACATTCTAGCTTTTCAGTTAGCTTCCCTCAGTTCTGCAGAAGGTTCCCGTTTCTGAAGCTGATCAATAGCATAAGCCTCAATCAGGACCCACAGCCAATTCCTGGGATTTAAAAAGGAACATCCCCATCAGGAACATTGTGTTACACTAATAATTTAGAACAGGTAAAAGCTTTTTCAAACGAGTTTCTAAAGAAAATGTCATGCTGACTCTTCTTTGACGTGGATTATAAATACTCATTTTTTATGTCTGCTAACAGTATAGAGTATTTCCTGTAAATTTAAGAATTAAAACCGATCACATTAAGTTCTGTAGCCTTATGCGTCTTTTAGTTTCTGTCCAAATCTTCATAGTTCTTCATACCTCGGGATCGTCAACTAATGAGCTGCTATAAGTGGAAAAGAGACACAAACAACTGAAGCTGAGGAGCCTTAACAGCAAATTTCTATTTCTGTTTTTTTTTCTGGATGTAAAGCTCTAATAAACTTTTAAACACCTAAGAGGGAAACTTGTTTTTGTGAGAGGAGCTGAATTTGCCACATGGCCTCACTGTTCTGTTTTATTTTAAAAAAAAAACTCTTCAATGAAAACTTCTGGCTATAAACCGATACTTCAGCCACCTGCTCCTTTATGGAGCGAATTTTGGTCCTTTATTGTCAGAAGCAAAGATATTGTTTTGTAAATAGAAATTTAAAAAATGTCTAAACCAGTAATGTAACTGAAAAATCAAAAATAGGTTTCAAGAGTAATTTTGCTGATATCTTAATTTTTCCCTTTTATTTATCTGTTTTCCTTTTCTTTTTCTTTTTTTTTTTTTCAAATTTCAGATGAAGTTTTACTAATAGCATTCTTTTCAAATTGCATTTCACAGATCCTAAGTTCTTCACTTCAAGCCCAACAGAAACGCTCCTTCTGGTCGCACCCATTGGCCAATTTAAATGTTTTTGCTCATGTCCGTTCACATCAATCTTCACTCCTCTCCCTGAATTGAAAAGAACCTGATCTGTAAAACACATTTTGAGAATTATGCAATTTGTCAAACTCAATCTGAAAAAGAAAAAATATAATTAATAAAAATAGTGGGGGGAAAAAAATCTGGAAAAACAGCAAAACTTTTTTTTTTTTTTCATTAAAACAGTTTTTCTTTTGTGTGGTTTGAATTTTTTCGAATGTCAACTTTAAAAAAAACTGTTCTTTAAATGCAAAAGTAATGAAAAAAATTCACTCCATACCAGGAAATGGAGAAAGAACAATCGTAATCTGGAGTTAAAAATCAATCTAAAAAACTGCCAAAGCGCGTATCAGAGACCATTTAGACTCATGTCAAAATAATCTGTATTGGCATTGACTTTAAAATAACTGTATCGGTCAATCAGAATCAGAAATGCTTTATTTATCCTTTGCAGGAAATTATTTTCTTGCAGTGCAGCCACAGAAGGCTGAAAAATAAGATTGTAAGTAAAATAGAGGACAATAAAATAATATAATATAAGAAGGCAGAATAGAATAAGTAAAATTACAAATAAAAATAAAAAAACTACAACCTACAGAGTAAAATTATAAACAGTTTGAAATAAGAATACAATAAGATAAGGTCTATCTGAACTGATAACCAATGGTTAAATATTATTGAAATGATGAATATACGCCCTGTTATCCTTTCGGACCGGAGATCTAATTGTTTCTAATCTGCTCGTTTCCAACAGGTCGAAAGAAGCCCGTCTCCGCCTCACCCAGAGAGATGGAGTGGGCTCAGATGGCCTGTCATCGCTGTCTGGTCTACCTCGGAGATCTGGGTAATAACACGTTAATACTGTATTTAATCAGCTCCTGACTCTCCCATCCCTGTAAAGGAGTGAGGCAGAGGGTTTTATCCAGCGTGGGGAAAAATTGGCTTCATAATACAGAAGTAACTGAGAACAGGCTGTGTGTGGTGTGAGGTTTTCTTCCAATTACTTAATATGTGAAAATAGTTTTATGCTTGAGGTGTATTTTTATATGGAAACTAAAAAAAGACTGGAACTAAAGTTTTAATATCTCATTTTTACGATTTATGCTGTTTTATCTTATATGTTTGTATTATTTTGATTCTGTCTTCAGCTCGCTATCAGAATGAACTTGCTGGAGTAGAAGCTGAACAGCTGGCAGAGAGATTTTACCACCAAGCCTTGTCTGTAGTGCCCCATGTTGGTGAGTCTCTTCATGGCTTTACGAAAACCTCCTACTTTGATTTGGCAAGAAAACAGCAGGTTTAAAGGTACACATGTTGTGTGGAGGAGGCCTGAGCCACATCGCTTTGAGCTGCTGCCTCAGAGATTCAGTGTAGCTGTTCCCTCCTTCCTGGGGACCATCAATAAAAATCTGAATTAAACATTTTTGTCAAATAGAAATTAAGTTTCACTTCTTTTCACATTTTAGACTAGAAATTTAAATGTATTTGTTTAGCACATAAAAACACATGTTGAAAAAAGTGCTGTACTGTTCAAAGGAATAGAACACCGATAGGAACAATAACAATCAATAGAAAACTAAAACAAATACTGTATTTTCCGGACTATAATCCATGCCTTTTTACAAAAGTGTTTTTTTTTTTTTTTTTTTAAAGCGGCCTAAAAACCTGATTTCTACATTTGTTAATATAACTTTATATGTATTACATTTTAACTGAACAAGAGCTTAATCTACAGGGTTCCCGCGGGTCCTTAAAAAGTCTTAAAAGGCATTGAATTCTTCAGTAAAATAAAACTAAGGCCTTAATTGGTATTAAAATGTCTTAAATCTAAGTCTTTTCGTAGGTCTTAATTTTTAAAACATCATAAATAGGATTATTTTTATTATGATTTCTTTTTGTAATCTAAATAAAACATTAAAATTTAAAATAAAAATAAAAATAATAGCTCGCCATTATTGGTTCCATAGCGCTGTTGCGTGCCGGACATTTGGGAGATGCACCATTTAACTTTTTGTCTGGAAAAATATGAGCAAGTGTAAATGTAACCAAAATTGTCTCCAGCCAAGAGTTTTTCTCCATGGCTAAAACCAGGGAACATACATGAGGCTCAGTGGATTTTTGTGCAAGAAGTCATTCAAGCCTGGCAGAACGCATGGGGAATTAAGGCAGTGGAAGTCGCGCATGCGAAACGAAACACTAAGCGTCAAAATGGAGTTACCCAGAAACAGCCGGAGCATTTCTCAGTTTAGTTTCCACCACTTTGTCTCTGCAACGCCTCACTTATCACCAAATCAAACATACAAAAAAAAAAACCATACAAAGAAAAATAGCTGCAAAAAACTAAAGCACTGGTTATGTTGTGGCTTTAAAACTGATTTGTTTTGTTCCCTGCTAAAACAAAGTTTGTGAATTCAGTTAAATAATTGTTAAAAATATATCTGGTCATTTGTGTGTTTTTAGCTTTCTTCCTGTATGGGAAGCTTTTCAGAATTTGAAACATTAGTGTGAAAGTGGTTTATGTTAAAATAAACCTTTGGGTTAAGTTGTTGCAAGCAGGTTTTTCTTGTGTTTCTTGTGAATTTGGTCTTACATTTTTATCATCAAAAAGTCTTTAAAAGTCTGGAATTTAACTTGCTGTATGCTGTAGGAACCTCTAAGCCAAAGATGTGAAATTTCAAAAGGGATTTTGGACCAAACAGATGTTAGCGACAACGTGATTGGCCAGCCCATTTTGGTCGATTTTTGAGCGGTTGAGGTTGGGATGAGAAATGGATTTATTCTCATGTGAATTTAAGCAAAGAAAATCAGCTTTCAGGCCAGGTTAAAGTCGCACTATCTGTTATTAAATTTCGCCATATCTAAAAGGTTTATAATGACCGGTTTTAAATATTATTTCTAAATATTAACCTCCTTTTTTCACAGGAATGCCTTTTAACCAACTGGGAACACTGGCTGGGAGTAAGTTCTACAACGTTGAAGCAACCTACTACTACTTACGATGGTGAGGGTTGATTTCCAGTTTTAGCCAGATAATCGAAAAACAAGAGGCTTAACGGATCTTTATTCTGACCGCAGCATCCAATCAGATACTCCGTTTGAGGGCGCCTATGGCAACCTGAAGCGCCTGTTCGACAAGGCAGCCAAGATGTACCACCAGGTGAAGAAGCAGGAGATGAAGAAGCTGTCCCCGTCCCGCCAAAGGTGATGAGCGCTGTGATGGTTATTTTTTTCACCCCAAACTTCTTGGTTTTTTTAAGCAAATGGGGGAAATTTTACAGATTTTAATTGGCTTTCTCAGGTCCTGAATTTATTTTACCTGAAAAAGGAAAATCTGTTCCATCTTCACTCAGTCATCAATTCTCCACCTCAGTCGGCTTTTGCAAGTCCGGACAAAATAAAATGATTTAAACACCTAAAAAACATGAATTAAGATGAGATAATTGTCCAGAAAAGTATGAAAACAAACCACTGCACTTCTGAATTGAAGGTTTTTCAATTCAGAAGAAAGCGGGATTTTTAGTCTCCTGCCAGACGGCAGCAGCTGAAAGGAGGATTGGACTCTTGAACATCTCTTACTTTTTTTTTCTCAAAGCCTTTTTATGTGAATTAAGAAGAAAAGTTTGCTGAAGACCAATTATTTTACTGGCCTGTTTAACTACCCGATTCTACTTCTTCTTCTCTTTGACTAAAAGATTTCCATATCAGGAGTCTATGTTGAAAAGAGAGATCACTTTAAACAAGCGCTGTATACGCCAACTGTAAGGAGATAATGCCAACATTAAAACTATTAAGTTTCTGAAAAGAGATGCTGTCTCAACTTCATATAGACACAACCAGCGTTCAAGTTAAAGTTCAGTTTATCTTTAATTGTTTGTAGGTATTTAAAACCCCTGACCTGTTTCAACTTTCTGTCCTCCTGAGAAAAGAAAGCCTGACTTTGCTTCTCCATCAACCAAATTCCCACATCTATATCTGTCTATTATACTATTCTTATACATTTTTCTAAGGTCCATATTTGTGTCACCATTTTTTCTATAATCTTTTTGCTGCTGTAAACACTAGAATTTCCCCATTGTGGGACAATAAAGGGATTCTCTATTCTATCTTCTCCTACTCTGTCCTCAAGGAAAATCTAATTATAAACAGATATTAGATCATCCTTTTTTTCTAGGATTCATTTGGATTCCCTTTCCCAAAAAAAGATTCCCTGTTGTTGTTTTTTTGTGTATCAGCCGATACATGCGTGCATTTGTGCATTCAACTGTGAACTCCTCAGCTGTACTTTGAGAGAACTTGGATGCATGCATCACTACTTTCTCCTTTAGCCATCTGTTCTTAATGTTTTCTTGGATTAAAATCTCTTATCACTGTCTCATATTTTTTGTCATGTAAAAGGAGGAAGAAAAAGCAACATCAGACTAAAGAATCGGTCCATAAAAAGCATCAGCACATATCGGAATTCAGATTGATTTCTAAATAATCTGCACCGTCATCAGCCTTAAATAATCTATATTGCTCATCTGTTTCATAGTACTTTTATTTTCATATTTCTTTCAGATCCAAAGACATCAAGCGTCTCCTGGTGAGCTTCATGTACCTTCAGAGTCTGCTGCAGCCCAAAAACAGGTAAAAACAGGATCTTTGAGCTTCTAAACTTTATATATCACTTCCTCTTTTCATTAACTACCGTATTTTCGCGACTATAAGGCGCATATAAACGTCTTTTTTTTTCCCTCAAAAATGTGTGGCGCGCCCTATGTGTGTTGTTACTGCTGACGTTGTTGAGACCGCCATGAGAACGTTAAAGGGGGAAGTGTGGGCGTGGATTGTGTATAAAAGAAGAGGTATGTGCTTTATGCAGAACATTGTTGTCTTAACAACCCTGAAAATGGCAATCACCGCCTAAGCTGATTTTAAGAGAAAGACTTTGCCTAAAAGCTGACTTTTCCAGTTGGAGTCGTTAGGCGAATATAATACTCCAAAACATGATAGCTCTTTCATACCATGCTGAACGAGTTTGAGTGCTTCTTTGATATTCAAATGGGCCTGATCTGGGAGCGTTCTCGACAGCCAGCTGGCCGGTTCATGGCGCCGTCAGGTAGCGTTACAAAAGTCCACAAAATCGTTTAATATTCCAGCGGCTACGGTGCCGTTCAATGTGACGTTTTCCCAGTGTCTCTGAGGGTAGCGCCCGTAGAATTTATCCCTCGAATCTAAGTATTTAACAGCTTTTACTTAAACGCCACGGTAGCCGCAGACCAAACCAGCGCATTCAGCCCGGCAAAGACCTCATGCTCTTCCTCAACACTGCAAGTCTCAGACAGAAGAAATTCGCTGTTTACCTGTGCAAAAGAAAGAAACAGCGACATTTCTTCTTCTGAGGACTTCAGCATTGAGGAAGGCATGAGTTCTTTTGACGAGCTGAATCGCGCACTTTCATCTGGTTTGGTCTACCGCGGTTTCCGTAGACTCCTTTGACGCGCGCTTTTAGGAAAACCTATACACTACTGTTTATGCTCTAAAAACATTCTAAATGACTTTGTTTCGAAGATAAATTATGGACGCTACCCACTCAGGACACTTGGAATACATTGGACGAGCAGTATGGAGGAATATTGACACGTGTTTTGTGGACTTTTATGGACCTTTCTGCCTCAGGCACCATAGACCTCCATTATTTAAATGTCAGCAGACTGCAGCAAGAAGCCTCCCAGATCTCCAGATGCATTTGAGATATCAAAAAGTACTCCAGAGTGTTGTTCAGCCAGCATGGGGGTGAGTAGAAAAATGAAGGCTAATCATGTTTTGGGGTGCAGAACATTATTGTCTTAACAACCCTGGAAATGGCAAAGAGACACGCCTATGAAGCCCAGTTTAAACTGAAGGCTATCAGCTACGCAGAGGAACATGGAAATCAAGCAGCCGCGAGAGAATTCAAGATTAATGAATCGATGGTTCGCAAGTGGAGGAAGATAGAAAATGAACTCCGACAGCAGACTTTTCCATCTGGAGTCGTTATTAAATGAAAAGGGCTGGATGGATGAGGAGATGATGAAAGAGCGGCTGAAGGAGGAGTATGTAAGGAGACCAGGTGGTTTTTTCCACCACGCATCACCATCGCTGCGTTAATCTGTGACTCCATGCGTGCCCATCTCACAGCCGATGTGAAAAAACAAGGTGAAACTAATGAACGCTGTGCTCGCTGTTATTCGTGGAGGTCTGGCAAAGAAACTTCAAACCGGACAACACGGTGTGAACCGCCGTTGTGCTTAGTAGCCCGCGGCGGCGCGGGGAGCGATGGATGACCGGCGTAATGGCACACATAACTGAGACTGCCCCTTTTAGTGGGTAGTGCCTATGGTCGTGAAAATACGGTACAAGAACTAGTTAGCGATATGGTTAAGCATGTGCTAACCTAAATCGTGTGTGACCTGAGATCTGCAACACCTCATTTTCTTTTCCTACAATAGAAAGGTTTAATGATGAAGATCCACCGCAGGTAAAAATAAGACTTCACTCAGTTGTTTACTAAATATATGGACTTTTTTTTTGTCTGCCCTTCTGCTGGGTTGAAGTTTGATGGAGACGGAGCTGACCTCTCTCTGCCAGTCGGTGCTGGAGGACTTCAACCTGGTCCTATTTTATCTTTTACGGCGGCTCCAACACTACGCAGAGGCGCCCACGCCCTGTCCAAGCGAGGAAGAGGAGGAGCAGCCGCAGCACAGCGACAGCTCCTATCCCGTTCTGCCTGACAACCTCATCTTCAAGATGGTGGTTACATGCCTGATGGTGGTTCACAGCCTTAAGAGAGGAGGTGTGTGTGTTTTTACTTTTTCTATATGTTAATGATCTTTTTATTTTTTTTAACAGAAATAAACAGATTTCAACAGAATGTTATTGACAATACCTAAAAACCAACAATAGATTCTAAAAACATCATGTTTAAATACTGGTTTAAATCTTTTATTTCCGGTGGATCATCTAAATAAGGAGTCCTCCTAATCGTCAATCATTCTGGTGATACGTTTAAGGCCGTCGGCCGTTGCTTTAAATCCAGCAAAACTACCAAAGAAAAGCGACAAATATACAGCGAAGTGCACCTAATGTTGAATTTGATAGTAAAGTTTTAAACTGCAATTAAAGTAGTGTGTAAAATTTTTAATGTTTTCACATGGTAAAAAATATGCTAGGTCTTTTAGCGTCGTTCGCTAAATTTAGGATCATAAATAATGATCCATTGTTACAGAAGGATGCTCTAAGGATATGCTAGCAACATTTTTAGCTGTTTCTGCCTCATCTTTTAGCGGCTAGGCTAACATCAATGAGCTCTGATCAGTTACGGTGCACTCCGATTGGCCGAGTGCTTCAGTGAGCTGCGTGTCTCAACTGCCCCTCCGACCTTCTGAAGAAGACACTTTCCAACCCTTTCTTTATGATGTTATGTCGCTAACTTCCTTATTATTATTAACCATATATATTCAAGAAAGTTGGCGTCAACAGGTGGAGAACAGGCGTTGGGATTCGGTGTGGAGAGAAAAAAAAAAAATCCTGACCCTATGACTCTGTGTTCACCTATTGACCAAAAGGTGTTGCCATTACTTTGAACTGTGTCACTTCTGTGTCACTGTTAGAGGCTGATCTTCAAAGATTCTAAATAAGAGACACTAAATTGCACATGTAATTAATTTTGTATGTACGTAAAATAAATGGGCGTGTTGCATGTGATCTTCAGATTGTGGTGCAAGCAGGCTTGGTTCTGCCAAAGTAATGAGCAGATTGCATGTTCTACTGGCAGTTTGAGGTTTAAAGTCGGGCGGGGCGAAAAATTGACTTTATCGATTGTTCAGATGATTTGTTTTCGAAAGATTTCATTTTCAAAACCTGGATTTTTTTATTTTATTTTGAGATATGGAAGCCAAATCTTCTCCTTTAGCTCCCAAAGCCCAGTTGATCAGTTTTTGTTGTGTGTAACTGATAAACTAGCTGCAAACATTTAGTTTTTAAATTAAGGGATGTTTGAATTCAAAAGCCAGTTCTTGAAAGCAAAATATGACATTTGTCGTTGCAGTTATATAACGCTATGAGAGGGGAAAAATTGAGAGATTTGGTGGGGAAAAAATCAAAGATTATACCATATTATATCATATTGCCCAGCCCTAGTTCCAAGCAATGGAGATTAAGGTAATGCAGATAATTAAAATTCATGATAATACTAAATAATATTTATAGTGCACCTCCCAGCCTATATCTGGGTACTATGAAAAGTAAAAGATAAAATTGATGGAGAAAAATAATCTTTAGAATATTTTAATGAACTTGGGATCACATCAAAATTCCTTCTTTTTTTTTTTTTTTACAGTACAAAGATTGTCTGCCGTCCTTGCTCCAGATCATTTCTTTGTTGTCTGTGTAGACAGAAACCTAGCTTTATTGTTATTCTATTATTTAATCCCAGATATGTTAGCATGGACCCAGGATCTCACCTCCATCCTCTATCATTGTTCCCTCCTTTGTGACTACCAGACATTGTCGCGATGTCCAGTTTTAAGCCTGACTTTAAGAAGTACTAACAAAGACACATAAAAAAGCATCATAGTTGAGTTTCAGACATGGAAATTTGTTTTACATGCAGCCATTTTTTTTTACTTTTGCCTCTCCTCCATCCATTAATTTGTTGCAGATTTAGGTGGAATTAGAATACCTTGATCTTCATATGAAGCTGAAACTTGTTTGCTCCATGTAAGCTTTTGAGTACCATCCCTATTTATATGTGAGAATATAGATATTTTCACTATTGCAAAGCTGTAGTTGAAATGAAGTCAGGAAATTCAAAAAAAAACTTTTTGTCTGCACATTTTGAGGAATGCTTATTACCAAGTAGCAACAGAAAGCTGCAGACAGAAATCTGTAAGTTTCATTCTGTTCCAGACACAAAAGCTCCTCCGTCTCCTTTGTTCTGAGCTAAAATAAGTGAATAATGATCATAAAAACACCTAAAATGGTCTTTTTTTTTTCCAACTTGAAAAAATCCAAATTTTAATTCTAATTATCTTGTTTTGTTTAAGGATCAAAGCAGTACAGCGCCTCAATAGCTTTCACTCTGGCCCTGTTTTCACACCTCGTGAACCACGTGAACATCCGGCTGCAGGCCGAGCTGGAGGACGGGGAGAGCCAGGTGCCTCCGCTTCACACCGATGCTGCAGGTGAGATGGAGAAGTCCCTCTCAGACAGGACAGAAAAATCACAGCAATGCAATTTTTTTTGCAAGGATGTTTTGAAGGATTGCATTTAAAAATTTTACCTTTTCTATTCAAAGCTGGGGAAAAAATGACATTTTTTTTCCCTTTACATAGATGACCTTGAGATGAGAGATTTGTCGATTGCAGAGGTGGATCCTTCCAGGGAGAGGCCTCTGCAGAATGGCTCTCTAGAGCAGGAGGATGAGGAGGACAAGGATGAAGACGGCGGTGAGCGAGCCAAAGTTAAAAAGCTCAGCAGTGAAGAAGAAGACCAGCGGAAGACTGAGGAGGAGAAACAGAGGCAGAAGAAGAAGTACACCCGCCTGTCTCGGCTGCGCCGCCGTCGCTGCGCACACAAAGGCGGTCCAGGAGAGGACGAGAGCGATCTGAGCGAAGGATTCGAGAGCGAAGAGGACGAGGAAGATGATGAAGGAGGAAGGGTCCGCGCTGATTCGATGGGCGGAACGGCAGCGGACGAGCCGCTTAACCCCGGATCTGGGACGAAGGAGATGAGGAGGGATGCCCTGGGTGAGGAAGGCGGCTGGGAAAGCGGCTCTGAGGAAGAGGAAGGGGGAACAGCTTTTGATGTGGAGACCGACTCCGACATGAACAGCCAAGAGTCCCGCTCAGACCTGGAAGACATCGAGGAGAGCGAAAACGCAGAGGGTCAGGCCCAGCAGCACGAGGAGGAAGAGGAAGACCAACCCAAGGCAAAGGGAGAAGAGAGGGATGGGGAGACTCCTCCCAGCTCCAACGGGCCCCTGGTGCAAAGCGACTCCAGCATCAGCAGCAACCTGCAGGCCATGTCCTCCCAACTCTTCCAGTCCAAACGCTGCTTCCGCCTGGCTCCGACGTTCAGCAACAAGCTCCTGAGGCCTGCTCCCGCCTCTTCTTTGGGAATTCCTGCCCCCACGGAAACCTCTGCTCCTCCCTCCCAGGAGACGCCCCCTCCTCCTGGAGATTTACACTGCGACCTGAACCCTGGTACTGCCAACGGAACAAACAACAATGGTATAGTATATTCAGCCTCTTTATTGACAATTTTAATCAAATTCTGGAGAAAAACAAGTACTTGTTCACATTTAGTCATTTTACAACCATAGATTTAGATGGAGATCTATTAAAGTTAATTTGCTTCGGCATCCATTCTCCCCTTCCCCCTCTGGGGGACGCCTGACCGATAGAAGACGACCTCACTGATTGTTTTTGTTTGCTTGTTTCCTTTTTTTTTTTTTTATTTTGCACAATTTTAATAAAGGATGGGGAATTAGTGACATTTTCAATATTATATCAATTTCACAAAACACAATCTTCCATTCGCTGAGGCACTCAATTTTGGTCACTTTACTTTTAAAGGAAAACTCCAGTCACCAAGGAATGATCAATGGATCATTACCCTGTACCTAAGGCCTATCTATGTTTACTGTGATCAGAGATGGTGACCTTTAGTCTGTAAAAATAAAAATGTGTTATTTTAAAATTGCATTGATCCTTGAGTCTGGGAAGGCGGCCATTTTGCCCCGAATATAGTAACCTCCCCTCCTGCCATCTTCCAGCGGTGGCGATCCGCAGTCTGCGGCGAAGCCTAGCGCCATTCTCCCGCTTTTACAAAAGCTAAATCAATGGGAACTACTAGACACATCTGCAATCCCAGCAACAATTATTGAAGATTTCAGAGAGGACTTCACCATTGAAATTCACCCAGAGCTATAGTGAAACTGACGAAGCCCAGTACTTACGTGCGCTAGCTGGCTGGATACTGGAATACATGGGTAAAAGTGAAAAAAGTTATTCCACCTTTCTGATTCCTGATCCTCCGCGGACGGGTTGGTCGAGATTGGATGGCAGCGAAGAGGGAGGATTTGCCATGAACTTCTGGCCAGAGAAAAACGCGTAATAAGTAGCCAGCGATCTATGGTTTACACATTGTTAGAACATAGATCGGGAGCTGTAGCTGCGTACAACCATTGAGACAGTGGATGCCTGGCTTTAAAGTTTTATTCATGGCTCTTTACAGAACTTAAAACCTCTGGTAAATATGTGATGTCCTGCTCTTGTTAACTATACCTTGACTGAAAATCAGGCCCTCCAGATTTGAAAATTACCTTTTGGTAAATTGCGATTATGCTGCAAATGCAATTAATTGCCCAACTCTAGTGCATAACCGTGGCAACCATAGCAAGTTAGTTTTTAACTCATGGGAGCAGCTAATATCTCAAAAGCTGATATAATACTTCAGCTACTTCTGTAAGTTCCAGTTAAGGTGAATAGGAGGCACCAAGTATGCAGAATGGAAGTAAGGAGAAGACAATTCAAGTCATTTAAAACATATTAAAGGGCTCATAGAATGATTCTATAGGGTATCTGGTCCTTAAGGTCTCTGAATAGGGTGTGTAACATTGGTTGGGCTGATAATGGCATATTAGGCTGTTCTATGAGCCTAATGCAAGCCTGGTTAAAAGCCCCAAGATGAAATAACAGGTTTTCTTCTCTTTTTATGGTATGATCATGAATATTTAGATGAGCTGTGCTCTGATTGGTTTGGTTTACAACGAAGCGAAGCTGCTGAGGAAAACGCATCATACCAACAAGCACTCACTCACTGGAAACATCGAGATTGTAGATATGGTAGGGTGACCAGAGCGTCCTCTTTTTTCTGGACATGTCCTACTTTTCATAACTAAAAAAAATTTTCGGTTGGAATTTACAGTGCAGCACGTAGTCGAAATGAACGGAGCCTTCAGCTCCGGGGTCGGTCCGGGAACCCCGGCGGACAGGGGCAGAGAGCCAGCGGGGGACGGAGCAACCAAACCCGACTTGGTGATGGTAGCCTGAACGCCGGCGGTCCTCTGCTTCCCCCCGACTGCCTTACCGGCCCCCAGCCCCCCTTCTCTGGCTGAGGACGGGGGTCTCATAGCTCTCTGCTGAGGTTCGGTCCAGTCAGCGGCCCCGCATTGCGTCTCTATCTACCTCTATTAATGTTCTTGGGGCCAGTGACCCAGTGGGCTGGTCTGGATGTCAATTTCGGGGTGTGACAAAAGTACAGGCCAGAACCAAATAAGGCAACATCAGAGTTTTATGTCAGCACTTGGTGCTTCGTTTGGATTAAGCCTCTTTTATTGAGAAGTTTAGGAAATTGTGAGATTTGCAGAGAGAGGAGGGTGGAGTAAGGGTTTTAGCTTCTCTCTACGTCCAATTTCACCCACTGAACTATGGTTATTCATCTATAACACTTTGAAACTCGGTTTGCATTCTATGACCTCTTTAAACATTATGGGCTCTAGCAAGGGGAAGTGCTTTTCAAAAAGCCTCTCCAGATCCTGTCCCTAGACAAAACGCTGCAGAAAATTCCTCCTGTATTTAGCTCTCAACACATATAACAGCTCATGTAAAACAAAAAAAAAAAAAATTAGTTACAACTTTAATTTCCCTTTGGGAAGATATTTCTTAATTTAGTTTATGGTAATACAATTTTTAGAGCTTATTGAGTTATAAAGGCGTAACCTTCCTTCCAAATCGCTCTGCTGTCTCTTTTCACTCCTGTTAGAATCCAGTTAATTGTTTGACTCCATCATTGTCTAATTTTTCACCAGACCTCGGCTCTGACTCAGAGGAAAGTCAGCACAGCACCCAGTCTGCACACAGTGAAAAAACCCTGTTGGAGAAGCTGGAGATTTTGACCAATCAGGGCTTAATGCAGATTGTGAAGGTCTTCATCGATTGGCTCAGGACAAACACAGATATTATCCTCATGTGTGCACAGGTGAGTGGTTGATTAACCCGCCCGTTATGTTTATCAAATAAAATACTTTGTGTTAACTAACGGAGGTGAGCTTCCTTTCTGCAGAGTTCCCAGAGCTTGTGGAACCGTCTGTCTGTTTTGTTAAACCTCCTTCCAGATGGCAGCAAGATGCTCGAGGCTGGTGAGTTGGTCTCTCAATGCAGCAGCAGTCTTTTTTTTGTTTTTTTTGCTGTGTTTTGATAAGTTGTTTGCTTAGCTGATCCAGGTGGTTTATTACCATTATAGCCGCTTCGAAACTCCTATCAAATGTTAATGAAGTACAAACATCGTCCTGAACTGCCTTTAAAACAGAAACGTTTTTGATCATTAAGTCTGGAACGGGCTGCTTCCATCATACTGAGAAATGTAATGCTGAACATTGCTTTGTGATGAAAGTCTGGGTGTTTTCTGTTTGTTCTGCAGATCTGGGGTTGAACGCAGAGGTGACAGAAATGTTAAAGGAGTGCGAACAGCCGGGATTGGTCCAGGCTCTGCTGCTGCCGGAAGACGTGGCTCTGCAACACCTCCCCGCTCTCGGTGTAGCTCACCGCCGCCTGGACTTTACTCGACGCAACACCTCCCTCACTCCCCTGCAGGAGGTACTCTCTTTAGACACCAGAATGGAACGTTATGTTCTCTGACATTTCAAATGTCCTCAAATAAACTGACGCCGCTGCTCTGGTTTTCTTTCGTTTAGCCATTTCCCAGATCTTTTCCTTTGAAATATGTCATATCCCTCCTAAACCCTTGGAGTCAAACTAAATGCAAATGACCTTCCTCCATGTTTTATTTGCAACATCACAACTAGGTTTGCATCAGTGTTTTTGGATTTTGTTTCTGGAAGCAAAGCAAAGCTTTAAGGGGTTTATTTTAGGGATGCACAATATTGGGATTTTGGCCGACGATATGCGATATTTTAAAACTCATGCTAACCCGATAACCAATATCGATACCGATGTTAAGCTGGACAAAATAAGTAGTCATTGAAAATAGCAGTTTTGCGGCCATCCATTTCTGACACTTGAAAAAACCAATATACTCAAATACCGGCGCACCATATGCTGATATAAATTGGTGATTTTTAAAGCAGCGTTATCGAGTCATATTTTACTTTCAAAAGAAATCTCGTGAAATTTCGCATGGTTCGCCATTACAAACTCTCGTGATATTTTGCAAATTCTTGTGTGAAGATTTTTGTTAGTAAAATAGATAGCGCGCGTCAACTATAAAAGCTGCTTAAGCAAAAATTACGTGCAAATTACCGGGGATTCCGTACCGAGGATTTACATAACATATGACTGACATATATCTATTTCATTAGTAGAAAGAAGATTGATATGGTGTTTTTTGAAGCTGGTAATACTATCAGCCGATGAAGATATGTGGGATATTTTTAATGCATCAATATTTTTTCCTTACGTCTTTTCTAGAAGTTTTAAGTCTGCTTAAAAATAAGTTTTTTGAGGAAGAAGAAGAAGTAGTATTTTTGGCTTTTTTCTTTTCGGAACTTTAGAAACTCGTGAAGCTTGAATCAAAGATCCAAGTTAAATATCTGTAGCGTGGTCGATGTCCGATATTCAGTTTTTAAGTCCGACTCAATCGATAGGGGGCAGATTATATAATCCATCCCTATTTTAAACTCCGTGAGATTAGTCCCAAACACTAATTTGATGATCATTTTTTTTTTGGGGGGGGTTAGATTATTGTATTCAATTAATTTTATTTCTATAGTGCCAATTCACAACACATGTCCTCTCAACTCAGACAGTGCAGAGGAAAAACTCCCTTTTAACAGGAAGAAACCTCCAGCAGAACCAGGTGTTCAGTGTGAGGCGCCATCTGCTGCGAGGTGACTGGGGTTCAAGGGAGACAAGCAGAGACACAGAAAGCATGCAAATGAGCGGCCCCGTCCAGGTGAACACACACAGCCAGGCAGACAAGCTCTGAGCCCGTTTCCATGTCAGAGGATGAAGAGAGAACTTCCAGTTAGTCACTTTCAGAGAAACAGGACAACACTGAAAAACAGACCGATCTCCAACATCTATAAAGGTGTTGATGGCAGCAGCACAGCTGATATTTATCTCCAGGATGGAGTCACAGCCAAACAGGAACAGAGCAGATGAAGTTACTATGAGAAAAAGCAGAGAGAGCAGAACATTAGAGAATCTGGATCATAAAGTTGTTTCTAAGCATATTTTTATGTAATTAAGCCCAAATTGTATATTTATTTTAACCATTTCTGCTGTAGGGAAAGGAACAGATCCTGCTCTGTAAAGGCGAGACAGAGAAAGTCCACTCAGCATGTTCACCATCTGCCCCGTTAAACTGTGACTTTTCACAAGTTTTTTATTTGGAGAAGCTTCTCATCAGCATATCAAATGTTTGAGCACATATTATAAATATTCCGGTCCTGTTTCTTCCTTTTTAGCTAAAAAACATGCTGTGATATATACAAACCTTGCTTTTTGTTGTTGTTTTTTTTCCCTGTTTCTTCCTTTTTAGCTAAAAAACATGCTGTGATATATACAAACCTTGCTTTTTGTTGTTGTTTTTTTTCCCCCCTTCTATTTCAGTGTGTGGTGCGAGTCTGTTGCATCCGCAGTTTTGGCCACTTCCTGACAAATCTCCAAGGCAACGTCCTGCACTTCAACCCAGAGGCGGGCATCTTCACCAGCATCAGCCAGTCGGAGCAGGATAATCTGGTGCAACAGGCCAAGGCCCAGTTCAGGATGGTGAGTCAGAACTGAACAGAACCAAACATACTGACTCACAATGCACTTTTTCAGCACGTCCACAGTTAGAAATATCAAGCAGCCCTCATTTGTGTGGATAAAATGCTGCAAATAATGAATAGATAGATATTTTTTATTTGTTTTTAATGCCCTTTCTGTGTTTTTTTTTATTTGCTGATTCGTTTAGGCTGAAGAGGAAGCTCGTAGGAATCGTTTAATGAGAGACATGGCCCAGCTTCGACTCCAGGTTATCTTTCAGCTCCTGCCTGAAATCAGAATATAAACAAAGCCACAATAACAGAACCTTGTTTAAAAAAAAAACAGCCATGTCTTTATTTTTTTATTAATCTTTTTAAATAAGTCAAATGTAAATCCTACTTTTTTCTGTTCTTCATGTGCAGTTAGAGGTTTCACAGCTAGAGGGCAGCCTTCAGCAGCCTAAAGCTCAGTCCTCCATGTCTCCTTATCTTGTTCCTGATGCCGCCGCCCTCTGCCAGCATCTAAACCTCATCAGACAGCTGGCTGGCAGCGGCTGCTTCATCATCATCATCCCAAGAACAGGTCAGTGCACCGCATTAGCCGAACAGTGCAGATCAGTAACCAGAACTTTGACCTTATCTGTGCTCCATCTGTGTCGCAGTGATTGACGGATTGGACCGGTTAAAAAAGGAAAATCCGGGTGCGAGAGACGGCATTCGCTTTCTGGAGTCGGAGTTCCGCAAAGGCAACAGGTTAATGTCTTTAATAGCGAGCTGATGTCTGGGGCTGTTTGGATCAGTGACATAATATTTAAGTAGACCCCGCATTGACTGTTGCGGTGCAGGATTTACGGGCGCCATCTTGGGGAGGTCAAGGTGCTACCCAAACCAGCTGGTTTAACCAGAACAGAGGGAGGATGTGGCAGCACTGTGCGGCGTATTTTAGTTTGAATCAATGGACGGCTGGAGGGAAAACTTTGTGTATGCAATCAGAGCTTTGTGAGAATCAATTAGAGAGAGAGAGGGAGAGATTTGTGTATACCTATAAAAACATATGGCTGTGCTGCGGCATCCATAAAACTCTATCAGGTTATTTCAAATACCAGGGTTTCCCGGGGTTCTTAAAAGGTCTTCAAAAGCATTGAATTCTTCAAAATAAAAATAAAGGCCTTAATTGGTATTAAAATGTCTTAAATCAGTCTTTCGTAGGTCTTAAGTATTAAGACATCACTGAAATAGGATTATTTTTATTACGATTTATTTTTATAATCTAAATAAAACATTTAAATTGACCTTTTTTTTATTATTATTTTAAAAATGGCTCATACATTGGTTTCGATCCCGATAATGGAACTAAAAGCGTTATTTTGGCAGGACATTTTGGGAGTTCACATTGTTTTAATCTGGAAAATATACGAGCAAAGTGGCAATAGCGGCAAGGTATGCCAACCAAGAGTTTCTATCCATGGCTAAAACGAGGTGCCGTGAGGCTCAGTAGGACTTTGCAAAGAAGTGGGAGTTTCAAAACAAGAGCGATGCTAGAATTAAGGCGGTGGTGGCATGCTGAAACGAACACAAAGCGTCAAAATGGGGTTACCGAGAAACCGGGTATTTCTCGGTTTTGTTCCACCCTTGTCTCTACCCAGCTCACATATCCTGGAAATGAAACACTGGCTCCGCGCAAGAAAAACCAGCTGCTGCTTAGCACTGGTTATGTGGGGCTTTAAAGCGGTGGGCACATTCCATACTAAAAACAAAAGTTTAATTCACGTTGAAAATATAAGGTATTCAAAACTATATACCATCAAACATGTGTTTTTGAAAGCTTTCTTCCTGTATGGAAGCTTTTCGAAAGTTTGGTTTGCGTTAGGTACGTGGGGCATAAAACAAACAACTGGGTTAAGTTATGCATAAAGCAGGTTTTTCTTTTGTGTTTCTTGTGAATTTAGTCTAAATCTTTATTTTCAAGTGGCATTAAAAGTCTTAAAAAAGTCTTGAATTTAACTCTCGCCAGCCAGCCTTATGCTGTAGGAACCTCTGATTACTCTTAACCCCACTAAGAATATTTTTTCAGCAAAAACAAGTGCTGTGAATTTTGTTCAATATTTAGCAAGTTAAAGTTGATAGCCCCAAGATGGCGCGCCAGCAAATCACATCGGCGCCCAAAGGTGAAAAGCAATCAATGCGGGTCTACTCTTATATTATGTCTATGGTTTGGATCCTTTAGATCACAGGTGTCAAAGTCATTCCAGAAAGGGCCGTGTGGCTGCTGGTTTTCTTTCCACCCAAGCAGTAGCACCACCAGACTCCATTCATCTCATCAAGGTGAGTCTAATCTTAACCTGATGACTTGATGGGATGAATGGAGTCTGGTGTGCTACTGCTTGGGTGGAAAGAAAACCAGCAGCCACACGGCCCTTTCTGGAATGACTTTGACACCCCTGCTTTAGATGATAATTATACATTTAGGCCAAAAGTTAATTCTTGAAGTCGTCACAGGTTTAAGAAAGAAGCGATATTCTCACTGACACTGCTGCTTGAAAAATCAAACCTCTTAGTTTGACAGTCGCTGATGTCTTGTCTATTCTTCTCGCCCGTATCTAGACTCCGCCTCCCCTCATGCAAACAGACTGATGCAGAATCCAGGGGAAATTGGGTAGAAAATCGTAAAAGTTTTCCCCAAATTCTAAGTTTAAAGCAGGCTCGGACTGGGAACGATTTTCGGCCCTGGCATTTTTCCATCTACTCCGGCCCACACATTCACTGCCAGTCCACGTGGCATGTGGGCAATTTAATGGAATAATGTAAATTGATGCAAAACCCCGTCATGCACTGCAACTTATTTTTGCACAATATTCAAACAAAATTCTACAAATATAAGAGGTACATTGTAGTTTGGTTTAAAGAAAGCATTTTAGTTTTATTATAATTTATTTACAAGGATTTTACATTTTTAAGTAATAGAAAATTACACCATATGCCAACCCTCACAATGATGTGCATGACAAGGAAGGGCTATAGATACTGCATGCATCATTGGGTAGTTAACATGGTGTTACTTCTTGAGCTCCATGAGTTATTTACTGCCACAGGTAGGAGCTTCGGCCGAAGAGTAAGTGTTGGGGCCGGTATGATTTAAGGAGGGCCGGCCCTCGGACGCTAAAATTAGGAGCGGCCAACCGGGCAAATGCCCGGTATCCCAGATTACCGAGCCTGGTTTAAAGACCCTGTCACACCTTGAAGATTTAGACCAGTGTATGCCTGACGTACAAAAAATCTGGTAAAAACGCTGGCATACGTTGGATAAGTTATGGGTAGGTTTTGTATTAGTTATAAGCATGCTGAAGCACGCTGGCACACATCGACATACAGCAAGTATGCACGTATACAATGTATGCTAGTGTATGCCATAACGTACTGGTACGTTATCTGATCACTGACATATGTTAAGTGTAAGTTACTCATAAGTCATGACCTCTACGCCCCCAGGCTCATCGCTGCTCCTGAGGGCAGCAGCTTTAACTGATGCTTCACGTCGCGCCCATGAAATGATGCTTGTGCATTACGCTGCTGTGCGTTATGCATAAGTTAGGCTGTTGTTGGACACAAGTTCTGGACTCGTGAATACCTATGTATACGCTTAGGGATGTAAATCACATCCATCATGGCGCATTCGATTCAGTATCGATTTCCTGACCCAACGATTCGATTATTTTCGATGCTCAAGAATACACCACGATACGATTCTCTGCCTGGCATTCATTAATGGTTAATTTTTTTTTTAACACCTTACAGGCTAAACAAAGTTTCAAGTTTGAAATAAATCAATGAAAGCTGTAATATTGTTATTCATTTTTTTAAACAACAGCAAATAAGTAGAAAAGTTGCATCAAAAATACTGCAGAAAATCAGTGCAATGAGTGCAATGCAATACCTGGGCTCCAGACGTCCCCGCCCCCCTCCACAGACGCTACGCTGCTCCTCTCCCAGATTGTAGCTGATCCGCGGGCAGTGCGCAGACAGGAGAAGGCGGCTTGTTTTACGGTTTTATGACCGAAATTGCAGAAAAACAACCTCGTTGAAGTTTGACCGCTAGAAAAGCGAGGTGCTGCGCGAACGCTGGGACCCTTTTTCCACCTGGATCTCCGCTCTTTTTGGCCCTCATGTCCCTCCGCCGTCGGGACTAAGCTGCGCCCCCCACTTCCTCATGCGCCTTGGCGTATCACAGACCCACAGCGTGTAGCACAGACCACGCTTCAATATTGAACATAAAGTAAAAATGTCTGCATCAAGCTCACTGCAACACACTGCTGTAAGAGTATAACCAGGAAGCAGGTAGGAGGGCAAAATAGGTTTAGCGCCACCTCAGCACGGAGGAGAAAGTACGCTTATGAGGAGCAAATGGATAAAAATAGACCGAGGAGGAAAAAAAACATGATTTGATTCTCTTGCGGCCGATATCGATGCATTGGATGCGTCGGCTGTTGGATCGATGCATCGATACAAAACTAATATTATTTACACCCCTAGCATACACCCAAAATTAAAAAAATACATAGAAAGTTCAGCTTATGCCAGCGTTTTAGGAGATTCTTGGACATCTGTCATACACTGGCTAAATCAGCAAGGCGTGACAGGGGCCTATCACATAGCTTTATTTTAAAATGTTAAATTAAATCAGGGTTCTTTAAAAATCCAAATCTTGTCATGACAGCTGTTCTTGCCAAATATCATTACATAGAAGTTCAATTAAGTGACATTAATTTTGACAACAACAGTTTATCACCTGTTATTAGCAGGATCCTGGATATTTATGTTAAGACCATGTTTAAAAATTTAAATGATCTGATTCTTTATTGAGTTAATTTTGTTCCATTACTGTTGGGCAAAAGATGTTATCCAGAAACTAAACTTCTTAATCAAAAGATTAAAAGATTTCCGATTATTTTTTATTTTTTATGTTGAAAGACATTTAGTGATGAATGAATGAATTTTTTCTAACTTCTTTAAAGTATAACTTTTGTTCTGTACTTTGATAAGATCTGCAGTTTGTCTTAAAGCTATAAAAGCAATGAACAGATTTTTAAAAAGAAAAAAGTTAACTGATGATGTCTTTGTTTGCGTCTGATCTCTTCAGGTACATACGCTGTCAGAAGGAGTCTGGTCGCACTTTTGAAAGAGACAAACTCAAACGGCAGGACATGGAAGCTTGGTAAGCTTCGCTTCACTCTGTCGACTCTTGCTGAATCGACTCCGTCTATAATCGGGCTCCTTGCTTTGATCCGTCCTCATTCAGGCATCTGTACAAGATGGTGGACAGCTGCCGCCAGCTGACGGTGTCCCAGAGCAACGGAGACGAAGACACGGCCGGCATGGTGACCATCCTGACAGGCCATGATGTAGACGAGCTCTGCTCTCGGTCTGCAGCCATGAAGGTCCGTCTATTTTTCTGTCGTTTTGAAGCATTTCTGGTGTTATGAAGGTGGAGCTGATGGATGTTTCTTATGCTGCGTTCACACCGGACGCAGCAGGAGCAGCAAAATCGCCGTCTGCTGCTTCATTTTTGCTGCTTGTACCAGTTTAGTTCTGATGCGACGGCTGAAGCAGCTTTGCTGCTCTGGCGGCAAGCGGTGCAAAAGTGTGTCTGACGTCTGCGTTGGGCTTAAGCTTTTACTATCCTTTCTTTGCCTTGCAGCTATATTTGCTGTGAATAAAGTAGTTTTAATATGTTTTAAGTGAGAAAATCCACCTGAAAACGTAATAATTGCAGTCAGTTCATCCAGATTACAATCCTGCCTTCCAATATTTTTTCTGTTGGAGACGCTCAGACTCCCACATACCAGCGCCGTGTGTGCTGTCAGTAGGAATCCCATTCAACAGCAGCCTCTGGCCGGGTCGCCTCCTCACAGTTCACAGCGTGGCTGGTGGTGTTTTTTCATCAAAATAATCCAAACTGCAGGCACCATGATAATATAAAGGCGTAACATATTCTGTCGACGCAGATGTATGCATTTTAAGTTAATTTATGCGTCAATAAAATGTTTCAGAGGAGCGATCACAGCGCTCTGTGTCATCAGCGATGTGTCTGTCTTCGCTGCCAGCTCCCCAGATCAGCGTCTTCTGATTGGTTGATGCGGCGGCGCGTCGAGCAAGCAAAAGTTCAATTTTTCCATCTCGAAGGCAGCTCAGAACGCCCCGCACGCCGCTGCTTCAGCTGCTCAGACGCCGCTGCGGGACCACACTTGCTGCGCCTTTGACGCGTCAACCTTTGACTTTGCATGTAAACTTGCTGCTTCTGCTTCTGCGCCCTGCGTGAAACGCAGCATTAGAGCTGAACAATGTGGCTTAAAAAATCAAATCTCTGATTTTGTTCCATCCAAATATGATTGATTTTATTCTCAAGCTTTACTATGGAAAATAACTTGTATTACTATTAAAAACTGATTTTATTTTTAATAATCCTCTTTGGAAGGGACCTTGATTTAAAGAATGGGTGAATTCAAGACAACAAACCATGAAAATGTATAAAACTAAATGTCTGAAGCTAGTCGTATTACATGGTTCGCTAGTTTAAAGGTTATAAAAGGCATCTCACAGCAAATTTTGTTGGTACTCGCCGATACCGATACCACTACTTTAGTGCTGGACCGGGGCCCCACCCAGTACTGGTTTCGGTATCAGTGCAACACTAATAAAACTGCTTTACACTAAAAATGTAATACAGTAAGACAGAAGAGAATAAAGTGATGAAATGACATCGCTTTGAGCTCCGGTAGCCCAAGGACTGCATTAATGGAGAAAGAAAGAAATGCCGTCAGATTTTCCAAAGATTAAATCATCGTAAACATAAAATTTCATAAATTAATGAAGTTGCTAAACCTTTTTTAAATTTTTAGTCTTAATTTCTTTCTACCACTTAAATCTACACTCTAATTAAATCCCTTGCAAAACTAATTAAATACCTAACAATTTTCTATATATTTTTCATAACCACTAACTTTGTACTTTTTAAAAATAATAATCAGTGAAAGATTTTTTTTACAATTATAAATTATAAGAAAATTAGTTTTTTTCAAAAGTTTTTACAACAAAAAATCTGAGAATTTTTTTTTTTTTACCTTTTACTCTAAATAGTCCCAATAGGCCATCAGACATACCTACTCCATTTAAATCTCTAGGACTGGACTTCTGACTAGCCGGCCATTCAAACCCTTGGTTTATTTTTGCTCCTTTCTCATTTAGGTGTTCTTTAAGTTTTTGCTTCTGTTTCCTTGAACCTCAGGTCGGCCTCGGCAGATGGCCGCTCAACACCTGAGCCTGGTTCTGCTGGAGGTTTCTTTCCTGTTAAAAGGGAGTTTTCCCTCCCCACTGTCGCTGCAAGCTTTTTGCATACTTAGTGTGAGGGATTGCATTCCCGCCCAAATTGAGTTCCACGCAATCAGCTGGTTTTTAGTTAGATAAGAAAAATCCCCGGAATCAATCCGACTTGGATGATCTGGTGAACCCGAAAGTGCCTTGAGATGGGTGTGTTGTGAATTTGGCAAGCTTATAGAAGCCTACAACTTGAATTTCGACTTGAATGGTAATGAAATTTTAAAAATCAAAATTTAAAGAACATTGTTATGCTCCTGGCAAGTTGATAACCTGGTGGAGGACCATCCTGATCTCATGAAGCTTTCAAAAGGATTTCACTACGCGAGATCAGTCTGGAGTATACTCTCCGTTAGGTAAATTTGGGCAGTCGCTCTCACCAAACTTAGCACGTCCAATCAGCGTCCGACTTTTGGCGCAGGCTAACGAAGCGACAGTTCAGCCTAAAGAAATCATGGAGTGTTTTTGGCCGATGAAACTAGAATTAGCGTAGCTTTTAACTCCCGGCAAGTTTTACTCTGTGAATTACAGAGCAAAAGCTATTCACTGAAAAGAAGAGCAAAACACTGCTCTGGAGCTTTTCTCAGAGGAAAAGAATGTTTTGCTCTTCTCCGACTGGTTTCGGGCAAGAGTTAGCCTGGCTTGTGGTTGTGTTTTAGTCGCCCGCTCAAAAGTTAGTGGAGTCATATGCCGTTGATCTGATTGGTTTTATTTGGCCCGTCTATCATCAACATACAGCAATCGAAGCTAACCAGTATTTTCGCCTCTTCCCAAAAAGTACTTCAAACTTTAGGTGCTTCCAAAGATGGACCTTTCGAACAAATCCATCTAGCGGAGTCAGATTAATAAGTTATACCTCCTCCCCACACACTTTCCTGCCAATCAGCCTAAATGTCCCTCCCCTCAGCACCACGGTGCTTCCACCATGCTTTGAGGAGTTACTATTATAATATTGAAGTTTGTACGATTTATGACTTTTTTTTTTAATCTCTGTTCCAATACTTATGTTTTGTTCTTGTCTTTTCCAGTCAGCGACTCAGGCCGCTTCCTCCGCAGGCATGGAGCTGAAGAACATCGCAGAGTTTTACCGTCAGTGGAAGGAGATCGGCTGAAAGCTCAAAGGGGGGCAGCTGTCTGTGCTGCGAGCAGCTGATCGATCACAACACTCGCTCCCTCTCTCTCTCCCACTCTTTTGCTCTGTGTGTATCTGCGTCTCCAAAAAGGAAACAAAACTCCAAAGAAAGCTGGATGGAAGAGTTAAAAGGTTTTTTTTAAGAGACTGGAGACACGAAGGAAATAAAGCAGAGATTCAAAAAATAAAATAAAAAAATGTAAAAAAGCAAAAGAAGAAACGCAGAGCTTGATGCTATATAAGCAGCAGCGTCGCATCTCCCACCCTCTCTGTTTGTTAAACATAAGCGTGAAAGCCTGCAGCGTCAAGTGGGGGAAAGCTTTGGTGGGAAGGGAGCTGCAGAGATTCAGGTGCCCCTGGTTCACCTCTAACCAGGAATACACTGTATATGTTAGCAAACGAGTACATTTGTGTTGAGAGAAACCGCACACAAACTCATTCACGCTAAGATGAATCCATATAGATTTTTAGAGCAGTGGTCTGGATGTCCCTTCCCTCTTTCCTTCAGTATGATTTCCTGGAACAGGGTCAGGAATGTGAGTCTGGTTGGGCGACAGGAGGCGGCGCAGCCCGACGTCCGTCGCTCAGAAACAAGCCGGGCGCCTCCTAATTCAACGGCTTTAAGGAAGGATTATAGAAAACAAACTTTTTGTTTTTCTTCTGTCTTTATTTTGGTTTTCAGATCATTTTTTTTCCTTTTTTGTGGTGTACCTTTGTGACCAGTGATGTATGTTTTGTGCTTTTCTTGTCTGAGAAAAGAAAGGAAAAAAAAAAAAACAGCAGGACTCGCCCTGTCTGAAGATTTTCATTTGGATTTTATTTTTGTACCCAAATTGTTTATTTCGCTTCTTTTTTTTTTAAGCTCAATCTGAACGATAAACAGGAATGTCTAAGGGAAGGGGGGGGTGATTGATTGTGTGTTGATCCACTGAACCAATCCTGAACAGAAGCTAAAAAAAAAGGAAAATGTATTTATCAGGCGCCACCTTAAGAGAGAGCAGGGAGCTAGAAGCTGATTGGTGTAGGTGGAGATGATGGAGATCAGCTGACCTGGGGTGGGTGGGGGGGTCTGTGGATGTCTGTAAATCCTAAAATGTGTCCCATCGCCATCTCCATAGTGACTGTCCCATCATGCACGGTGCAGAGGAGAACCAGTTTGTGTGGACATGCATTGAACAATAAAGAGAAACCGATGCTGACCTTTTCACGGTTCTTTCTCTGTCTTCTGTTCAACTTAAATAGTTTGTCCACTGGACCCGCCTGAAGTCTGTCTCACAGAACCAGATCTCTCCTGTACAGGACTTTGAGCTTTGCAGAGGTAGGAGTGTGAAGAGAATAACCAAAAGCACACGTTTTTACTCCAATATTAAGTTAACAGTTCAAAATTTTACTCAAAAGTAAAAATGTATTTGACATTCAAAGAAAAGATACTTTTTTGTAAGCAGAAAAAATCGCTTATCGCTTGTTCGTTGCACACATACAAGTGTGTCCAAACATTCGCTAAGGTAAGAGTAGCGAGATGTTATGAAGACATTTAGGTTAAAATAAAACCTATGATGCAATGAAACGATTTCTAAAAGTATGTTTATGTCGAAACGTTTCTGTAGGGGCGTGCTTCTGTGGCGCAGTCACGGTCAGCCGCGTCGAGGCCCTGGTCCTCAGCGCGGCTGACCCGGGTTTGAATCAGGCCTGGTGTCCTTTGCTACTTGTCTCTTGCTCTGTCAGCCTGTTTTCCAATAATGAGCCACTAGTGCTGCAAAAACCAAAAAAAAAGTTTCTGTAACTGAGCAAATGTAAGCAGTTACTACCAATTTCTACCACTGCCAGTGCTCACCAAGCTCTGCACTGGTGGAAACAGGCTTGTGCAGTTTTTCTTTGGGTAGAAAATGAATCAACTTTTTCTGAATATGCCTGCAAGTCCTTGAGTTTTTGTCACTGAAGCTGAATTTTATACACATCCCCCCCACACACACAGAGCTGGTCTCTCATATGCAGCAGTTGCCTTCCATATAAGGACATTTTGTTAAAAGTGATGACTGCTGCCAGCCTTTCCATATAGCACATCTTTTTTATTTTTTTAACAGTGACAGTTTTTATGTTTTACAGTGCAGAATGGAACCCTTTAATTTTACCCTCAGGAGGAAATTCAGGTGCAACAGCTAGAAGTTGACGTGTAAAACAGAAGCATGAAGACTTATGTAAAAAAAAGTGTATGGTAAGTAGAGTACATGGTCATGCTTTCTTGTCTGTAGTTTAAGCATTCTGACCTTATACGATGGTCTCACAGTCAGACAGGAACAGGCCAGATTAAGCTATTATGGTGAGAAAAAGCAGAGAGAACATAGAGTTAGAGATTGAACTAATAAATACTGCAGAATGGGAGAATAGATCTAGAATGAAGCAGGATGAGGAAAAGTGGTCCCTATGTCCTCCAGCAGTCTAAGCCCATAGCAACATAACTATAGAGATAGCTCAGGATAACCTGAGCCACTCTAACTAATTAGAAGCTTTATCAAAAAGGAAAGTTTTAAGCCTAGCCTTAAAAAAGTAGACAGGGTGTCCTGCCTCCCGCAGGACAAACTGGTAGTTGGTTCCACAGGAGGGAGCCTGATATTTAGTTTAGACCTAAATATTTCTTTGAAGACTAAATATTAAGTTTGGACCTAAATATTTCTTTGAAAACTAAAGATTTATTTTGGACCTAAATATTTC
>JAGKQL010000063.1:38482617-38499174 GCA_018398635.1 Cyprinodon brontotheroides
AGCAGACCTATAAAGTGCTGCTGGCGCGTCTTCCAACTCCTGTTCTTTCCCACTCGCCATACCCACACAATTCTCCACAACAACTGATTTTTTTCTGCTACACCCGGCTACGCTGCTTCGCTTCTTCTTCTTCTTGTTTACTACTGGTGGTTGGCTTTGGTCGCAGTACCGCCACCTTCTGCTCTGGAGTGTAATCGCTTCGCCTATGAGAAAAAGGAGCAGCGCATGAACCGACCGCAACACACGCGAACCGAACTGAGACAGTCGAACCGGGCGGTTCGGACGATTTTTTAAAACCGTTCCATCCCTAATATATATATGCAATTACAATTCATACATTTTTTTTGGTTTTTTTCTTTAATTTCATAAATTTCTGTTTTTTCATAAATTTTTATTAATTTTTTTATTTTTCGGTGTAACAATCAACATATACCGAACCGAAAACCGTATATATATATATATATATAACTGTAAATGGAGCGTCTAACAAAAGTAATTTCCCTCTGGGATTATTAAAGTATTTCTGATTCTGATCTAGAAATGGAAATTTTTATAAACGCTTTAATTAAAAATAAGGTTTTAACTGCTGTTTTCTCTGAAATGTAAAATTCTTTAAATCAAGTAAAACGTTTCTTTAAACTTGAGTCATGTTTAATTTCCCTTCATTAAACTGCTGCTTTTGTCAACAGAAAATCTCCCTTAGCTCACCCCACCCCTTTCTTAATGCAAGGTAAATGTAAAGTAGCAGGTATTCGCATTTTCCGGTTACACACCCATTTTACAACCAATGCATCAGTGAATAGACTTTTTAGGGCACTTTTCTTGCCCTTCATATCTTGTCCTGATTTGGTGTTAAAAAAATACTCTGAACAGGATAGTATTCCCTGTAAAAAGGTAAACGTGGCGTAGTTTCCACAGTTACCTTAATGCCGGAAGGTTTTGTGTCAGAAAGCATTCTGTTCTTTCCTCTGGAGTCGGGAGAAAAGACTTATTTCTATTTGTTTGCATGGATATAAGCAACACCTTTAGTGGTCAAGAGCGAGCTTTTATATTGGCCTTAAAAAGGAAATTGTGTAATCTTTAATACACAATTTGAAAAAAATTGCAATAAATCAAAATTAGTCTGAAAAACATTTGAAAGAAAATACAAAATCTGTGAAAAAACAAAGCAAGGAAAGTTAAAATGCAGATTTTGGTTAAAAAAAAAATAAACAAATAAAATGAGATTAAGATTTATTTTCTTGTTTCTTCATCTGAACTAACATTGGGACTTGAAGATGGATGATTTCTACCTAATTAGCTGTTCTCTGCATCACAGCAGGCAGTTTTTCACCCGCCCACACAGTAGCTCTTGTAGCTTTTTGCTAAATAATTATTTTTCTTGAATTATGAAATGAGTAATTTACATTCTGAGTGACATCAGCATTGACAAACCGTTTTAAAGCCAAGCATCAAAATTCCTACTTGCTCATGAGTCTATTAGGAAAGTAGTTAATGTGGAATATGTGGCGATCAGACGCTGTCGCTGCAGCCTGTCTGACATAAAGAGTCCCCGTTCTGTAGACGTACAAGGAATGCTCTCTGCAGAGCTGTTGGTACCCGCAAACATGTCATTACACGCTTTGCGTCTAGTCACAGGCGAATCCTGTTTGACAGACTCAGTCATTCTTCATATGCGTCTGCAGAGATTATCAGCCACAATGACAGATTGTTCTGCTGCAGATAACAAACATCACATGAACTTGAATGCAGCAGATAAGCTGTGCAGTCCTGTTGGAGAACAAAAACAGGAGGAATCATGGAGAACGTTTGGGTCCGTTGGCTGCTGTAGAGCATAGGAAGTAGGGGTGTAAATTAGGGATGCACGATATTGGGATTTTGGCCGATATCCGATATTTGCCGATATTTTAAAACTGATGTAGCCGATGCAGCTTTAACATCGATATCGATGTTAAAGCTGGACAAAATAAGTAGTCATTGAAAATAGCAGTTTTGTTATCCATTTCTGACACTTTGAAAAATAATATATTTCAAATATATTTTCATATGCTGATATCAAATAGATTTAGATCGCTGTGTATCTATCTATTTTAATTTCAAAATCTCGCGAAATTTCAATGTTCTGTTACAATTTGCAAATTCTTGTGCGATTTTGTTAGTAAAATAGATCAATACCGGCCAATATATCAACATATAAAAAATACGCAAAATTTCATGAATTTTGGGGGGATTTCGTAGCATAACGATGACATAGCAATATTTCATTAGTAAAAGAGATTGATATGGTGTTTTTAAATGGCAATATATCAGCATAGGAAGATATTGTGATATTTTAATGTATCAATATTTTTTCCCTCGTCTTTAGAAGTTTTTAAGTCTGTAAAAAAAGAAGTTTTTGAGGAAGAAGAAGAAGTGGTATATTTTTTTTTTTTATTTATTTTTTTTTTTATTTTTATTTTTTTAAGACTTTAGAAACTCAGAAGCTGATCAAATATCGGGTTAAATATCGGTGGGGTGGCCGATGTCCGATATTCAGTTTTAAGGCCGATACCGATAGGGGGCCCATTATATCGTGCATCCTTAGTGTAAATCACACCTATCGTTTCGATTCGGTATCGATTTCCTGACCCGGCGATTCGATTATTTTCGATACTCAAGAATACACCAGGATTCGATTCGATTAATTGGTTCCATTTTTTATTTATTTATTTATTTTTTACACCTTACAGGCTAGACAATGTTTCAAATTTGAAATAAATTAATGAAAGCTGCAATAACGTCATGCCTTTTTTTTTTTTTTTTTTTTAAGAAACTGCAAATAACAGAAGTCGAAAAGTTGCACTCCACCTATTCCTATTAAAACCTCATTCACTGAAAAATAATAATACCCCTGCGTTATAGATTCTGAAAGGCCTTGCATCAGAAAATCCTGCACAAAATCAGTGCAATGATAGCAATGCAATACCTCGGCTCCAGATGTCCCGCCCCCTCCACAGACGCTCCGCTGCACCTCTCACAAATTGTAGCTGACGGAAGACAGTGCCGCAGACAGGATCCCGGCTTGTTTTGTTTTTATGACCGAAATTGCGGAAAACAACTCGTGAAGTTTGACCCGCTAGAAGAGCGAGGGACCCTTTTTCCACATGGATCTCCGCTCTTTTTGGCCCTCATGTCCCTCCGTCGTCGGACTAAACTCCTCGCCGCCTCGGCCGTATCTAGACCCACAGTGTGTAGCGCAGACCACGCTTCAATATTGTGCATAAATCAAAAATGTCTGTGTCAAGCTCACTGCAACACTCTGCAGTAAGAATATAACCAGGAAGTGCGGTAGGAGGGCAAAATAGGTTTAGCGCCACCGCAGCACGGGAGGGAGAATTACGTCCAGGAGCAAGTGGATAAAAATAAAAACATGAATCGATACTCTTGCGGATGTATCGATGCATCGGATCGTCGGCTGTTGGATCGATGCATCGATACAAAAGGATTATTATTTATACCCCTAATAGGAAGGACCAAAACCAACCCGATTGTGTTTGGGGGGGGAATAATAGCCAATTCTTAGCGTGTGTTCTTTGTGTCCTGCAGTGTTTCCCGTGTGGAGGGGAATAGGGGCCAGTAGCGCCGTCGGGTGGAGCCAGGGCTGGGGCCGCTGCCTGAGATGGGAGCCGGACAGCAGAGACCGGGGCACCAGAATCCCAGTGTTCGACTACCCCGTCTGGTTGGTGTTCTGCCGCAGAGGGCGTGCCAGGCTCAGGGAGGCGTGTCAGAGGGGGAGAGGTGCCATCAGACTGCCCACAGACCTGCTGAACTTAAAACTGCCCCAGCTCTTCGACATCCATCAGGTTCCCAAGGTAAGAAAAAACAGAAGGCTCCACTGTCAGTAATCCTGTCTTTCTTTTTTCTCCTGCAGTAGATAAAATGAATCCTACACAGTTAGCCATCAATGCGTCGTAGGGGAAAACCTTAAAAGTCAATGATCTTACTTAAAACACTGAAAGCTGAATCCAATTCCCTAATTAGATTCTCAAAAAGACTTAAAAATGACCTTTTGAGTGAGTATCTACTCAACTTGAAGTAATCCTGGGATTTCTCTGTGTTGATGAGAAGTTTCTGTGCTTTCTACATAACTTTTCTTTCCTTTGGAGTTGATTCTCCACTCAACCTGTCTGAGATGTCGAGAATCTTTACATTACACTAAAGTTTAAGTATATTTCAGTTGTACTCAGCTACAATTCAAACTGTAAGACTTAAAACCGCGACACTGGAAAATGATCTAGAAATGACTACATTTTTTATTAAGTGTTTTTACCCCTAATTTGGCATGTAAATTAGATAGTTAGCCAGAATGAGTATTTTTACTTAAATAAGAAAATTAGATAATATGTATCTTGAAATAAGACAATGGAATTGTGTTTTTTTAAATTTTTAATAGTCTTGTAGAAGCAAAAATGTCTCTTTTACCTCCTCAATCCAAAAACAAATGCACTTATTTTAAGAAAAAATGACTTATCTAGATTTAGATTTTTTCCAGTGCACAGTTTAAAAGTTCACAGCTCACTATGTTTGTTCTAGCGCAATTGTGACGCCTCTTGATGCATCTACCTGCTCGCCACACTGTACATCCAAAACCCCACTGCAAAAATTTAAATCTAAATAAGTTGAATTGAGTAGGCACTGAGACACTCTGCCAATGGAAAAAAAAAACACTGACTTATTTTAAGTGTATATTATCTAATTGGTCTTATTTTCAGAATACAAATACTCATTCTATTGGCAAATCATCTTATTAACCTACTCAAATTAAGAGTAAATAAGGGTACATTTGTGAATTTTGTACTTATTTTTAAGACCGCTGTTGCAATGCACACGTTGGACTCGGCAAAGAGAGATGGCTGGTCGGACTCGCCATTCTTGAAGAAAAAGAGAAATTGGTCATAAGCTCTGCTTCAACAGAAGGATTTGTCCAAGAACACCCCACGGCGGTTTGATTTTCTCCCAACATTACGATTCCTGATGGGGAGGTGGTAATAGAGGCTAATCACCTCTCGTTACCCCCTGTATACATGGCCGCATAATCAGGCTAAGAAATTGACACGATCGAAAAAAATTCTTGCCGCGACTGGAAAAAAAGTAGGCCGACAATGGCAAAAAAAATCATACAGTGTATGCCCAACTTAACCCTCTGCAGCCTTTAGTTGCCTTTTCATAAATATCATAACGACCAATAATTGTATTATTATTTTTAGTTTGAGAATAAAAATTTGCGTTCAACTTGATCAGTTATATTCAATTGACCTGAGGTAAAACAGCCAGCATGAAAATGAAGTGAGATAATGAAATGGCAAGAAGAAAGGTCAATATCTTTAGTTCGGTGGAGACCATCCTGATCTTATGAAGCTTTCAAGGTTTCACCCGCAGATCAGTCTGGAGACTCTCCGTTGAAGAAAATTTGGAGCCGTTCACCAAACGAACGTCCAGTCAGCGTTGGCTTTGAGGCGGGTTGAGGTGTGACGCAACGAGAAGCGCGACAGTTCAGTCTAAAGAACATGGCGGCTTCAGCCGATGAAACTAGCGTTAGTGTGGCTATCGAGCAAGTTTTATCGGAATTACAGAGTATTTCTTCACTGAAAGAAGAGCAAAACACTGCTCTGGAGGCTTTTCTCAGAGGAAAAGATGTTTTTGCTCTTCTCCCGACTGGTTTCGGCAAGAGTTTGATCTATCAATTGGCTCCTCTTCGTCGTCGCTCTGTTAGTACGTCATATGCTTCGTTGATCGGATTGGTTTATTTGGCCCGTCTATCACCAAAATAGGCCAATCAGCTAACCAGTATTTTTTCCCCTTCCCAAAATTACTTCAACAGAAGGTTTGGATATGCGGAGCAAATCCATCTGGCGGAGTCAGGTTAGAGAAACACACCTAAGCCTGAAAAACCACAATAAATTAGAAACATAAGGATGAACTGATAACTAGCTCTGAAAATCCAGACTAAATATCCCTAAATAATTTTACAAAAATCTTTTGATAAGCCCTTATTAACACTGTAGACTCTCTCTCAGTCATAGTCTTCTGTTGTGTTCGGGGTGTTTTTTTTATTCTTTTTTGCATAATTAATATTTGTTTGTGGACGGATTCTCCCAGAGGAGCTGCAGCTCCTCCAGAGTTACCATGCTCCTTCTGGCTGCTTCTCTATCAGAAAGCTCAGACGGCGAACGGAGGGTGGGGTTCATACCGATGTAGTCGAAGCGCCCCGGGGCCAACCTCTCTGGGAGGTGGGCGGTAAACAGGAAGCAGGTGAGGAAGGCGAAGAAGAGGTGGTAACAGTGACTGGACAGGGCGTCACTGGGGCTGCTGCCGTCCCAGAAGCAGGTCAGCACCTAAAAACAAAACAATGAGAACTTCATGGTTACAGAATGTTAGATTGCATAACAGACTTGTTATCTAACAGATTATCAAACCCATTAATGCTATTAATTGTATGGAATCAGATCCTGGGTCAAATCTGATGCTAATAACGTCTGGGAGCTTACATAACTAAACAGATGTTTCCAAAATGAAGGGGACTCACCCTGTAAAACAGAGGGGCCGTGTCGAAAATAAAGGGCACAACGAAAGCTCCTGTTCGTAAGGCTTTACTTCTCTTTGGGAACTGCAGCTCCACGAATCTGTGCAAAAGAGAAAGGAAAACCTTTGAACCTCCTCCATGCAGATTTCCGTCGGATAAAACCAGCCTGTGTTCCTGAACGAGTCAAGCTGCTTTTCCAGGGTTGATAATCGAGTTCCAGGGCCGCTTAAGCTAAAAGAATTTGGTCTCTATGGGGGAGTTTAAAGGCCGCATGACGGCCGTAATGCTGATCCAGATGCTTTCAGTTAGGGGGAAGAATGCAAAGCCCAGTGAAACACACTGGAAACAGGAGTCACACTTTTTAGATTTTAACTCGCTTCCAGCTGGGGTGTTTTTTTTTATTAAATTCAAACAAAATCGTAACTTAAAAACATTTAAATTAAAAATAGTCAACGGTGTAATTTGATCCACATGGAGACAGGCTGCTGCTATGAAAAGGATTTGAAATTTGCAGAGGAATGTGTAGAATGCTCAGCAGAAGGCTCAGTGGAGCGACGGCGGTACCAAGCATCACCACACAGCCAAAGACCAGCATCGGTCCTGAACTACAGCATGTGGGCAAACAAGCAGTAAATAGTATGCTGATGAAGATTCTCAGTCATCCATTGGTCATAGTCATAGTCAAGTCTTTGTCTATATAAGACTCAAACTCACTGCAGATCCAGACATTTGAATCTGAGAAAGCTTCCTGGAGAGGGGCTAAACGTCTTTCAAATCTTGGAAACCAAGTCCAGTGGATATTTTTTGAATTTTTACGGAAAGTAAATAGTATATTCTAAACAGGTCAGTGGCTGATAACTGGAAAAAAATTTGATAAAATAATTTCAAAAGTCAGAAAGTGGTTTCTGGGGCGTGCTTCGGTGGCGCGAGTGGTTAGCGGACAAAACCCATCTACAGAGGCCTTAGTCCTCGAGCATATGGTCGACCCGGGCAAAAATCCAACCTGTGGTCGCGTTTGCCGCATGTCTCTCCCCGTCTCATACTAGGGGTGCAAATCACACTCATCACCCATTTTGTTAAAAAAAAAGCGGTGTGTGAATGACGTCATCTGAGCGCGCCGCTACCATTCATTCATTCTGTCCGCTAAACTGCGGCTGGTTTTACCCACATGCCTGGGAGATGTAGCTCGAGTGCCATTCCGAACTTAGTCCCGCCCCACAACGCTTGAGGTCGGGAAGTTCGGTCTGGCATTGCTCCATACATGGTAGCGTAGGGTTGTCAAAAGTATCGATACTCAAAAAGTATCAATACTGAAATGTTGTATCCGGATACAATACTCATTTTCAAAAGTATGCCAGTACCAGTCGCAATTCCAAGCAGTCATTCATCTAAAGTGCAGAATAGAGCAAAATGCACTTTCTGAACACTGTGATTGAATAATTCTGTGCACTTTTCAGTTTCAGACTTTTTTTGTAACACGGTGCAGCTGCTGAGAATTATTTTTGTTTCTTAACCGGGTTTGGCTAGTGTCATTATGTGTGCAAAGCATAGCCAAGGAAGGAACACTTAATTTTAATTTTGTAAGTTTTTATCAAGCTTAAATAAATACTGTGCACAGCAAACAAACTCTCAAAATGTTGTTCTTATTGTTTATTGTATTTATTTATTTATTGTATTTTAATTATTAATCAAAATATTTCTGTTGAAATTTTATCCTTGTGGTATCGAAAATGGTATCGGTATCGAAATATTTTCTTTAGTATCGGTATCGAAGTTGAAAAGTTTAGTATCGGACCTCATAGTAGTACGAAGTATGCTCGCCAGCATTGGCCATCTGGCGCATCCAATCAACGGAAACAGCGGCTTTTATACTCCATGATGGACAGATGATCAACAGTAACGCACAACCATCACCAAAGCGCCAGCTTGGGTGACAACAACAATGGCTGCCGCTGGAGAGTTGAGGTGTGTAGATTCTGCTATTAGGTCTGTTCTAGAAGATATCGACAGCAAATTAATTTTAAAAGAGGAACAGAGAAACGCGATCAAGGCTCATCTTCTTATTCTAGGCGTGAAACTGCACGCTTTGATTTTTGTTGACAACTATGCATTGCTTAACATACGTCACGCACTCCGTTGCTCTTATTGGTTGTAGGTAGAGATGTCCCGATCCAGGTTTTTGCACTTCCGATCCGATACCGATATTGTTTTTGGACTTCCGATCCGATACGATACTGGCCTATCCGAGGCATGTATTTACGGTAAAGTTTAAGTTAAAGTATTTGTAGTTGTAAGACTCCATGTTGAAAAGGGTTTTAGTACTCTTGATAACATCTATCCAGCTAAATTAGGTGAGATTGAATAAAACACAATGATTGGTAACAACAAACTTACCTGTTTATTAAGAGATAAACACAAACTGGACAAAATTATGAATAGCAATCTGAAATTGCACAGTGAACAGTAAAACCGTAAACAGTTAAAGGTGCAAGTATTACTGTAAGTTTTAATAAAAATGCAAAACAGGGGAACACTGGCGCAAAATAGTGGAATGGATGCGTTTCAATCGAAGCGAAGCTGGAAACTCGGGACGGGGATTTTTTTTTAAAAACTGGATAAACGGCAGTCTGGGTCGGCATTTACGCATGATGTTTTGCCGATCACGCATTTTGCCAATATCGTGATCCGCATTATCGGATCGGGAATACAGAAACTGGTTGTAGGTCTATCCAATTGAGTGCAGAGGCATTTTTTCCTGGTCGTTGAAACCTGCATCCCCATAATCACAGCTCATATGGGCAGATGAACTCATATTCTGACTAGGGTGAGTAGGACTTCGTCGAGGCTATGGGAGATGTCTAGTGCAGTGTTTTCAATCCTGGTCTTCAAGGCCCCCTGCCCTGCATGTTTTAGATGTTTCCCACCTTTCACACACCTGTTATCAATTGATAGCAGATTATCAGGCTTTGCTGAACTGCAATCATCTGGATCAGGTCTGCTGAACCTCAGACACATCCAAAACATGCAGAACAGGGTGCCTTGAGGACCAGGAGTGACAAACACTGGTCTAGGGCTACTACCACAGATGATCCCGCTCTCCAAATGGAATTGAACGATTCAGATTAGCTCGCCGAATGAATAGAAGGGGTAGAGCGTAGCCGCCTGTGGCCCGGGCTGCCTGTCACGACTCCAGTCCGGCGAGCGGATGACGTCAGACACGCGTCGCTTTGTTTTAAAAAAAATATATAAATATAAAAAATATAACCATGTCTGGGGGACAGTGATTCACCTACATGTTATGAATGCTGGCGTACCATAAATGATAAATTATGAACAGTTTAGTTTGTGCCTTTGACTCGTTGCCCATAGGAAGACGTTACTTGGATATAACCTAACGGAATATCTTCAGAACGGCTTCAAATGACACAAAACTAATATGGGTGAGTAGAACATGATGAAAAAAAACGGAAAATCAAGGGCCTAATGTAAAAAAAAAACAGCATTCCCCTTTAAGGAGGCAGGGTTTCCTGAAAAGTAGCCAGTCACAGACAGTTTTCTTTCTGGGGTTGTTTCCACCCTAAGAAGGAAAGAAGTTTTAACATGCACACACACTGCAAAAACTATCTAGAAATAAGTCAAACCAAGTGTATTTACCCTTAATTTGAGTAGGTAAATACGATGATTTGCTAATGCAATGAGGATTTTTACTCTTAAAACAAGGTAATTAGATTAAACACACTTGAAACAAGACAAATAAATAGTTTTCTTATTTTAAATGTAAATTGCCTTGTGCCATTGGCAAAGGGTCTCACTTACCTCCTCAGTTCAAGAAAAAACGACTTATGAATGAATACATTTTGATTTTTTCCAGTGCAGAAACAGGTTCACTTGCAATTAGGAGATAATCTACAAGCAGAGACATATTGGTGTTCTCATGGTATTAAATCTGCTCATGCAAAACGCTCCAAATGCACATGGAGAGTAGTTCATGGGTTTGAATAAAGCCGTTTGTATTATTACTTATTACACATGTGACCTCTTTAGATTTACAGCCACAACTATGAAGTCAGGATTATATAAAGGACAAAGCAACATCAGCACTATAGTGAGTTTTTAAAATGGTGTCGAGAACCTATATATCCTAAATACCATAATTTACAAAGGATACAATGCCGGTTAATATTCCTTGTTTTAAGAAGATTATTGTCGGATGTTATACACTAGAAAAAATGAAAATCTAGATAAGTATTTTTTTCTTAAAATAGGTGCATTTGTTCTTGGATTGAGGAGGTAAAAGTGACATTTTGCCAATGGAACAAAACAATTTACAATTAAAATAAGAAAACACACTTGCATTGTCTCATTACCTTATTTTAAGAGTAAAAATATTAATTCCATTGGCAAACCACCTCATTTATCTACTCAAATTAAGGGTAAATACACTCAATTTAAGACATTTTTTTACTTATTTTTAGATCATTTTTCCAGTGTAGGCCCAGATTTTTTTCTTTCATGCATCTCAAACCTCAAGGTTTTACATTTGAAATCTGATAAACGATATATTTTAGATCCATCTGAAGAATAAAGAGCAAAAGTCTTCTATCGTGGGTTTTTAGCTGCCGTCTCTATGCTCCCCTTACCTGGAATAGCAGGAAATGCTGGTACAGAACAGCGAGTTCCCGATGGCGATGAGAACAAAGTGTTGATGGATCCAACTGTTCACCCAGCAGTCTGGCATCACGTAATACCCATAGCTGATGGCACAACCTGGAAACAAGCAGGAATGATCAACAGCCTCTCACGTGTTTTTCCTTCAGAGGATCCATTGCTATTTAACTTTTGATTGAAAATGTGGCCGAACCTCAGGAATCAGAACAACCTCTGTGGGTTAAAATAAATTTTGACTGTATTCACACCATCATCTGTGGGTTTCATGTTGAAATATAAGGTAGGATTTCTGTGCTGTTCCAGATTTAACCACTAGAGGCCCCCAAAGGACCAACTTTTAACCTGCTCCTTTTTATCTGCAGATAAGGATATCAAGTTGGCCCTTAGATAAACTGGATTATTCCAGTTCAGTGCAGCATTTGGTTACGTTGGTTTTGCTATTTAGATTTTTCAGAATCTTCTACATTTGACTCAATAGTCTAGTTATTCCTCTTCAGATTATTCTTAATCCTGGACCAAGTATGTTGAAATGGTTCAATGTTTACACAGGTAGAATACATATAATCGCCATCATCAACAGGATCAGCGTCTGCATGCACACCAGGAGCAGAAAAACGTTATCATATGAACTTCTGACATGTAAATAAGACGAGCCGAGGTCGTCGAGGAGACGGCTCTGGAACAAAGATGAAATTAACATCATTTGAATTTAACTGTCGGGAATTTGCAAGTCAAAAAAAGAGAAAACATTTATCTGTTGAAGCTCGTCAGAAATGGTCCACATGCTTCGTCTCTAATAAGGTGAATAATTGGGTTGAACAGGCTGACGGTTTGGCATTTGACCTTTCAGAAATGTTTCTATGAAGACTGCTCTTCTTTGCTGTTCAGGCCACCTGTGTGAGGAAATGCTTCACAAGAAGAATGTTTTTCATATTCTGTTCATCAGGTTCTATGTTTTTTTTTGTCGGACTAAAAAATAAGCAAAGGAAAACCTTTAGTTCCAACAGTACAGACTAGAAGGAAGTGAAATTCGGTCCCTAGGATTTTATACAAGGTCTAAAGAGGCTTCTGAGGATTTGTAAATATTTAATTCACAGTGAAAATCTGATTATAAATATGTGTGCTACCTAATGTTTCTTGTGTTACTGAAGTCACTAGGGCTGGGCGATATGGTTTAAAAAAATCTAATCTCTGATATTTTTCATAACAAAATCGATTAATTAGTTGTTTTCCCTTAAAATTAAAATTAGAGAAGCTGTCTGTTCCAACCGTTGCATTTCCAAATTCCTGAGTGGTGCACAGACTTTACACAAGTGAATAAAGTGAATGTGATTGGTTGATTATCAAGGGGGCGGGATTGTTGTGGCGGAAGGTTCTAAAGCAAGTTTGGTTGTGGCCGGTTTCTCTGAAGCATCATGCTAACCAGTTAGCATCTTGGTGCCTAGTAGGTTCCCAATGGGAAATTCCATTGGGACCAAGTAACTACTAAATTGATGACTTAGAAGCGACAGCTGTCAAGGACGCGCTATGGACAGAGGAAACATGCACAAGAGGAGGAGAGTTTAAGTAATGGAGGTCGTGGATGAGTGCTCCTCCGTCATCCATTTTTTATTTAGAGGGAGGAAGCGAGGGATGAAGATGTTGTGGAAGGGGACGCCAGGAGGCGGCAGCTTGTTTTGGTTTAGAAGGCTTCCAGCCGTACATGTTTTGAGCCCTTGCCTGCATAGCAGCATCCTGCCAGTTCTGTTGGCTCTACACCTGCTGAAGACACAGATGTCCATCCCCGTGAACACTGGGGGCGTGAACTCAATGGGAAAAGGAAATGATTCTGATTTCCAACAAGATTTGGCGTATATTAGCTACGACATATGAATCAAGATGCTATGACCGAAAAAATTTTGATTGAAAGATGACCGTTGATATATGATTGGTCGAATTTAGGTGTTCAGGCTGATGTCAAACTAACTGGCCTGATTTTAAAACATTGGGTTGTTGTTTTTTGTTTTTTTTTTTTATAGAAATTTTGGGACAATATGGTCTGATAAAAAAGTATATTTATATACATGTTTAAGCCTGACTGATTTGAAATTTTAATATGATTTCCCTACAACTTTAAATTACATACTAGAAATGACAGAGACACACATTATTATGGAGTCTGTTAAACTCTACTGGGTGCTTTGATCAGACTGGGAGACTTCAGCTGATGTAAAACTCAGGATGAATGCAGGGAGAATCCCCTCCTGTCTACTGTGAAGCACAGAGGAGGATCGTCTCTTGTCGGAAGGCCTTGGGAAAAGCGTTACAACTTATTACATCATTACATCAGGACAGTTTTTAAAATCAAATCAAATCAGAAAAGAAAGGCCTCAGAAGAGGCAGATATATCCCAGAATGCTTTGCATGGAAATTCCTCCTTGCAAAGCATTATGGGATTTGCTGTCACAGCGGACCGCTGTGGTAAGTTGACCGAGTTCACTATAATATATTTTTTCTCTCCAGATAAAAGTGATTTAAATATTTGATGAAATCCAGAGCAGAATTCGGTTGTTTCTAATTGATTGTCCTCCAATCAGCAGGCACCTTACCCAGGCTGTAGAGGCTGAGAGCTCCGTAGTCAAAGAAGTAGCAGATGTGTCGGGACTCTGCGGACATGGAGCTGAAGGTGTGGGCACAGCTGGAGGTGAAGGGGTAAATACAGATGAGCAGCATGTAGACCAGCAGGGGCCAGGTGTAGCTGTCGCTCAGGAAGTTCATGGTGGAGCACAGAGCCAAGAAACGCCACACAAAGTACCTGCAGCCATGGGATACAGAAACCACATTACTGAGAGATATAGACATATTTATAACCCATCTCTGCTTAGAGACGGTTTTCACTGACCATGTGGGCAGGAAGTGGGTCCAAATGTTGATGGTTTCGTTGTTCATCTGGAAGCTGCTGAGGATGCAGTCCATGGCGGAGCTCCGAGGATGACGATATCCTGAGACGATGCTGTCCTCCCTGAACACCTGCGACACAGACGGACACGTAGCCTCAGCAGAGAAACGGATACGTCACTTCAGCTCAAACGTTAAGTCATCCTAATCATTATTGTATATATATCTAAACAGAACAGGTTTTCAATCTACAGTCATTTATGATTTCATAAGACATTTTGGGGGATTGCTGTGAGGAGTTTAGCTGCTTTCCTTCCTAGATCAGTCCCGTCCAAAGGCAGCATGTTAGTGGCACGAGCAAATTGAGAGCAGAAACATAAAACACATTGATCTAATTGTGCAAATTTATTCAAAAATAGATTACAAAAAAAGCCAGGCTGATTTCCAGAAGCACAGGAGAAGATAACAGGATTTTCACCAGTATGTTTCGGCGTAGGAGGAAGTTGCAAGTTACCATTATGCTGAAAATCAGGCCGATATGCTCTTTTCAGCACAGATGTTGGTTGTACGCCGTTATCACGATGGAATTACGATGACATTCTGACTTTTAATAATGTAACAGCTGCAGAAAGTGGGTTTGTAAAAACATTTACTTACTTATTTGCACATATACATGAGGGAAAGGCTGTGAAAACATGAACCCTGCACCATTAAAACCGGCAGGTGAACATATTTCTGCCTCATCAACAGAAAGCAAGCTGCTGTTGGCTCCTAAGAAAAAAAGAATCCCTGAATAAGTCTACATAGCTCACACCCATTTAGATCAGTTAGTTGTAGTATTTCTACACACAGGTTGCCATAAAATAGTCCTCCTGACCAGTAACCTCAACTACAGTAACACCATAAAGCCGACAGGGTTTATGACAGTTTGTCACTTTCTGCATCCATTCTCTCCTAATATGAGACTCTCCAGCAGACGCAGCGGAAAAACAGCTCTCTAGTAGAGAGAAAATGACCAGCTTGCAGCCCTGAGGACATTACCCAGATATTATGGTATCAAAAAGTAGAGCCAAATACTCGATGTTCTTTAAACTGCATCCCTGGCACATTGTATGCTTAGATTTAGTGTTGAAATCGGTTTTGTTTGGTTTAACTGGTCTGACTGGATCAAACTGTACTCAGAACATGGGAACTTAAACACAGCACTGTGACCCTGACAGATAAGTGGAAGAATATGAATGAATGGATATATTACCAATATAGGGCTGAAAAAATCATTATTACCATTGAAATAATAGTAAACTAATTTAGTAATAGATTAAACATTAACTTGATTGTAGATACTCTAAAACATGGCCACTAGGGCTGTGCAAAATATCATCAGGAAGCGTTGCATGCGCCCAATTTTGCCCAATTTTTGTGATCTGCTGCATCGATTCTTGGCGGCGAGGTATTGATTCTTAATTGAAAAAGGAATAAATATATGGATTTGGCACACATCAGCCAAAAGTGTAATATTACAACTTCCAGTCCAGTGGATGTGGCTGCTGATGTTTTGGCGCCCTTGGGATGCTGGCGGCAATTAATTTCATAAGCAAAACATGGAGGACTGAGAAAATCACATTTCAAAGTCAGATGTTTGGATTTATTTTAAAACTTTAAAAACAATGAAGGTAAAATGAATTTGATCCTAAGCACTTTTTATCAATGTGTCAATGTCAGTAATAGTAATATTTGTTTCCATGGCAACACCTCCAAAAGTCGTTCCAATAAGGCTGTATTTTTTCTAACAGTGTTTGAGTAGTATGATGCATCTCTATATTTTAAGAATATTGCTATGATGCATGCGATAGAGAGTAACATGTGAATGCGTGATCCGAATCATTGTCTTCTTTGGCAATACCACTAATGACCACCACTCAGTAATCATATCAAAGGTGTAAAAAGAGATATTATCGTAAACATTTTGCATTTAAGATAAAAAATCTTTTTCATCTGTTAATATGCTCTATCGAACCCCTCAAGTGGAAAAGTTTTAGTTTAATTCTGTAAAAAAAATCTTATTTAAAGGAAACTTTTGCTATTGCATTTTTTAATCAATAATTGACAGATTAATCGATTTGCAAAAGAAAAAGTTGTTAGTTCAGTCTATATCAGCGTCAGAGTTAAACTCAAATGTCATAAAATATTAAAGTGATTCATCCCAGGGTGCGAACCAGGAAGCAAGAACATATATACTACCCTTTGAAAACCGATCGATCCCGGAACTGTACGACTCAGTTCATACGACGCGTTACACACCCGCGCTAACAGTTCACCAAGCCTCCCCAGTGACGTTTATGGTACTACTGCTCTCCTGAGGAGTAAATAATCAAATCAGCATGCAGCGCCCGTAACATTCAGGAAGTTTGGTTATAATTGCGATATTTCGTTGTTTGTGGAGAGTCAGG
>JAGKQL010000063.1:38514658-38525048 GCA_018398635.1 Cyprinodon brontotheroides
CCAGATCTCCAGTACATTTGAGATATCAAAAAGTACTCCAGAGTGTTGTTGTTCAGCATGGGGTGAGTGATGAAAATGAAGGCTAATCATGTTTTTTGGGTGTACTATTCCTTTAAGGACAGTAAAAAGCTGCCATTAACTACCCTTACTTTGTTCCTTTGCTGATAAATGGTATTATAATACTAATATAATATGTTGAATAACTACACAGAAATAACAGCAAAAACAAATGTTTATAATACACTGGAAAAAAATTTAAATCTAGATGAAGTCATTTTTTCTTAAAAATTAGTGCATTTGTTTCTTGGATTGAGGAGATAAATGAGACATTTGCCAATGGAACAAGACAATTTACACTTAAAATAGAAAACTTACAATTGCATTGTCTAATTTTAAGCGCATATTAACTAATTATCTTATTTTAGGTATAAATATACTCATTCAATTGGCAAACTATCTAATTTACCTACTGAAATTAAGAGTAAATACATGTAATTTAAGAAATATTAACTTATTTCTACATCATTTTTCCAGTGTAGCAGCAATCCAATTTGAGTTTGGATCGGAGCCAAAAGTATAAATTCCAAATCTTGTGAATAAAAATTTACTCGATTCTTGACATTTGAATCGAAACCCCGCCCTAGACGACGGACTCAGATAAAACATTGAATGTTTTTACCAAATGTTTCCAAAAAGCCAGGTGAGCCGGTTCTGTGTAAATGTCATTAATGCATTAGCTGTACTTTCATGCAGCAAAAACATCCCCTGTGTGTCTACTTACGGTGAATTCCAAACTTGGACTGCTGACCGCACTTGTTTATGACCAGAACCATGATGAGCAGAAAGCTGCAGGCAAACACTGCAAGGCCCACAGCCACAGACACCTGTCAAACATCACAGGAAGATTTGAGACGGTTATTACTTCTCCAATTAGACATGTGCTAATCACCTCATGCAGGATGTTGTTTCAGCTCAAAAAATAGAAATACCCTGAAAATAACTTGAATCCCTTTTATTATAAAAAATGTCCGAATAGGGCCAAGATCTGTTTATAATTCTGGAATTTTAAATGAAAGCTAAAAAACAGAAACTAGCATATTTTCCTCACCTATGAGTATATGCAGCTGATTTCTGAAACAAAATGATGTGTTTATTTAGCCACTTAGAAGTGAGTGCTCAGTTCATAGAATCATTATTATTAAATATCAGGCAGCCATTTTTTTTTCTGTATAACTTAAAGGTATAAAGGACGATATTTTTATTGACCCAGTGCAGCATTGCCTAAATTAAGATTAGTCAAACACAATATGATATAAAATAGCTCTGGTGATGTTAGCATTCCTGTGTTTAATCTGTATTAATCTATGAGTATAAGTCATGGCAGCTTATGTGTAATTCTGTAAATAATCTTGGGTTAAACTTTTAGGTAATGAGACGACGCTGTTGGTTTGATGATTTGCTTCCATTCCTGAGCAATTAAACATATGCCTCTGGCGCCTTAGCGTCGGGTCTTTTCTGAACAGCCCCGGTGTTACGCCTGTAACAAGTATAAGATGCATAAACCCCCAAAGCAAAAACAGTCAGATTTGTCTCTACTGATTTCCATGCAATCCAATCATCCATCTGAAATTAAGTGGAAAGGAAATAGGAAACTAAAAAACTGATTATTTGTGCACATGCGGTACCGCAACTTCACAACTACAGGCACCGCAGGTGTGGATGGACTGGGAATCCAGGACTGTTGGCCAGCCTCATTCATTACTCATACAGGTTAATTATCTCGTTATCTCAAGAAATCAATAACTGTTTTTTCATGTTAACGAGAGAATCATCTTGTTATCTCGAGAAAAATTCTTATTGTTTAACCGTGATAACGAGATAGTGATGTCATTATTGTTTGGCTGTGACTCCATCCTGGAGAAAATATCAGCTGTGCTGCTGCCCTTGTTTATAGATCAGCGCAGGCTTTTCCAGGTGGTGGACCTGTTTTCTCACGCGACTGTGATTAACTGGATGTGCTCTCTTCATCCTCTGAAACGGGAGCTGGCTCAGAGCTGCGACCACGCCTGGCTGTGTGTGTGTTTCCTGGGCCGGGGCCGCCTTTTACAGCTGCTTTTTATGTCTGCTTCTGTCTCCTTGCAGACAGTGGAAACCTCCAGCAGATGGCAGCTCACACTCGAGCCTGTTTTCTGCTGGAGGTTTCTTCACTGTTCAAAGGGGAGTTTCCTCCCCACTGTAAGCTACAAGCATGCTTAGTGTGTGAAGGCATTGCATTCTCGAGTTCATGAGTAGATGCAATCATCTGGTTTTCCTTAGATAGAAAACTTTGAATTAATTTGACTGCATGATCTGGTTGAAATGTAAGGTACCTTGAGATGACATGTGTTTGTGAATTGGCTATATCAAATAAACTGAATTAAATTAAATTAGAATAATCTTGAGAACTTAAAGTCGAAAAAGTCAAATCAAGTTCTGAAGTACACGGCCGCTCTCGGCTTCATGTAGTATTAAGACCTATATATAAATAATATAAAAAATAACACACTGGATGTTATTTATTTGTTAAAGTAATTATGAGTCTTTAACATATCACAGATTGCGTCTTTTAGCTTAATAAGACAGTTCCATAAATCATGTCAACATATTCAACTAGTCATGGATCCCTTTAGATCTTTGCAGTTTTTAGTAGCGATAAATTAAAAACTGTTTATTAGGATTTATTATTCTTTATTGGTTAGTTTATAAAAGAAAAATAAACTTTTTCTAATAAAGAAATACTAATGAGGGTTAAATAGATGGTTATACCATCTATATTATTATACTTTCAAATGTCTGTCCCAGTATTAAAATAAGTTTGCATAAAACATCTGAATCTCATCCAATCTTTAAGAAGATTTGCAGAAACTTTCTTACATTGTAATTATTTCATCTGAAGTTATGTTTTATATCACAAATATCAGGTACTAAATGTTATTTTTAATATCAAGTTAAATTTTTGTTTTTAATTTGGCAGAGTCTCAAAGAAAAAAATAAACTTATGATGGTAAATCTAAATAACCTTTAGAGTCTGAGGGGATATTTTGAAAACACAGACATACCACAAACACCCGACTCTCAGAATTCTCTGTGACGTCCATATCAGGTTTGTTTGTGGGACCTGAAAGGAGAAATATGGACAAACAGGAAGTCAGTATATGTAAATACTTCAGGATTTTAGGAATCATAAATTTAATGGAGGACTTACTTTGATTCTCATTAGGAACTAGCATGAAGGAGGAAAGAGAATATAAACATTTTCATGACCAGATTAACACTTAGATCAGTATTTTAAATAAATATCCAGTAATGTTTTTATACTTTGAAATTATCTTGTTGGGACGACCTGCTCTTGATTATTTGCAGCTAAACAGGTGTGTGATGCTTCATCCAGTTTTTAAAATAATCGTCTAACAGTTGTTATTATGGAATGATGGTCAGTCATAAAACATTTTCAGGAACTCACCTGGAATTTTCCCCTCTGGATCCGACGGATCAAAAGGATTGTCCATAAACATTCCAATAGCCATTGGCCTCATCCCTGCCAAGCCTGTTCTCCACAATCGGAGTGCCAGTTCCCACATTGTTGATATTGGGTGGGCTTGTTGAGGAGAAGAAGGCAGCCGTGTTTTACCGACCCGTCATTTGAGTCAGGGATGAACTGGCTGTAGAGATATTTGGTTTCTCTGATTAGGAAGCCGTTGTACAGCCAGCTGATCTTTGCCTCTGGATTGCCATCCACAGCGAACGGGAAGCACCAGTTGTGCTGCGGCACAGCGTCTCTCAGGAAGATGATTTTGGCTGGAACTGCGGGGAGATGTCAGGTTTGGAGGTTCAGGTGAGGTCAGAGTTTTACATTTTGTTACATATCATCTTCATTTCTTTCTATTTTCCTCCTAAAAACACAGATTATCTTGCGATCATTTGAAAGAATGTCCATCAATAATTCCTATAAATGTTTTATTTTGATTTTGAGTGTTTGGGTTCATTTGTCTGTACAATACAGCAGAAAAATGAGCTGGCTTGTTAGGAAATTCAAAAACCAAAACACAAGGCCCCTGAAATTTAAAGAACTTATCTAGTGTGCAACAAAACCAAAATTTTACATGAAGAATGTTTTTAAAAAATATCCAGGCTTAACCGTTTTGTGTTTAAGGAAATAAACATGCTAGAACTGAGTGTAGCTTAGACTAAACCCCAGTCGGTTTCGGAAGATGGCAGCTCACACTGAAACCTGGTTCTGCTGGAGGTTTCTTCCTGTTAAAAGGGGTTTTCCTCTCCACTGTAGCTTCTACAAGCATACTTGGTGTGAGGATTGCTGAAGGAATCAATAATTGATGCAGTGCTTCAGTTTTTCATAGATAAAACTTTGAATCAATTTGACTGGATGATCGTTTGAACTGTAAAGTGCGAGATGACATGTGTTGTGAATTGGTAACTTTATGAAAAAACTGAATTGAAATTGAATAGTTTGTTATTCATTAATCAAGCTTTATTTAGGAGGGACTGACTGGTTCCTGCAAGCAAAGAGACCCTCCGGACAAACTTTTGCTACTTGGTTGTCTACATGCATCTCTGTCTTCTCCTTTCGAATTGATTCCTTCACCATAACACATGTAAAACTAGCCAAAATATCCATTCTCACAAAGCATCTAAATAATGCCAGATGACATTTACTGTATTAAAATCATCCAGCAACAATGGCAGATAGCTTTCCAAGTGATTGAAATGAAAACTGTTAACAAATGAGCTCAATTTTCCCTCACAAGTGTCAGAATTGTGTGGTTTTTGAAAACTAGAGCATAAATATGATTGAATGAGAGCAGTTTGTTAAGACTGTGAACCAAACTCCACATTCTCCACTTTTTTTTCTTCTTTTTTTTAGATTTACGCGAAAAAGACAAACGAAAAAGATGAAAAATCAGAACATTAGTCCAGATTTAATGCGTTGGTGCCGGTCTGAGGAAGAAAAATTGCTTAAAATTTACGTGGAGGTTGCTGTTTAAGTTAAATATTTTCTAAAGCTAACTGTCACCACTGTGTGGGCACCACACAATGGAAGCTCCCTGCTCCCCAAGGGTTTGGGCCAAAATGCAGAGAACTAATTTCCCCATCGAGGTACAATAAAGGGATTTACATTTACGTTTATCTAAATTTTAAATTTAATTTAATTTTAATCAAGGAGTAAGACACTGTCTCAGTAAAGTAAAAGAAGATTCTATTTGAAGGTCTTTGATGCACACTCCTACCCAGAGTCCGCGGGTGTCCCCACAACAGAAAGTTAACATCCTTTATACCCCTAAACAAAGCAACGTGAAGAGAGGCTTACTGGCACGGAGGACTTCAACTAGAAGCTTTTAATGTTCTTTATGGTGAATAAGGAAATTTCCGAATATTTTTATCAAATTTTTGGTCCTGGATGAGGAGATTGGTCATCCAGAAGAGACTCTGCCTAGAGTTGCTTGTCCTCCACATCCAGAGGAGTCAGCAGAGATGGCTTTGACATCTTTTTACGATGCCCTCTGTACGCCTTCCCTTTGCAGATGTTCCAGGATCGTCTCACTGGGAGGAGGCCCAGGGGACGACCCAGGAAACACTGGAGGGACTGTGTCTCTCGACTGGCCTGGAGGCGCCCCGGCTTCCCCCAACAGAGCTGGAGGAAGCCTCTACGGTGAGTGAAGTCCACAGTGTTGAACAAGCAGCTGAAGTGAGGTTAAAAATTGTCAAAGTCCTTCAGACAGAGACAGCCACAGCATCTATTGATCAAAACTACTAAAGGTATTGTTGTACTGAGCTGTAAATGTTTCCTCTTTATGCTGAAACTTCAACTCTGTCATACATATCCCAGTTTCACACTGTGCTGTATGTTGGCTGGGATCTTCCATGAATCAATGCTCTCCATCTGAACTGCAAACCTTGGCTGACCTGCCATGAATAATGCATCCTGGTCATCGTCGTGCTCCCAACCACAAGAACTACCTGGAAGCTCTCTCCTGGACATGAAGTTACAGGAAACGGCACCGTTCAGATCGAACACAACTCTCAAGTGCAGCGACCCTTTGCTCTGCCCTGGAAATTGTGCTGCTCTTAACCTGCAACCCTGACCTGGAAAGTGCTGTAATAAGGCGGATACCGGCTCAGGTGCCCCTTTACTCTCTGCACTCTGAAAGCCACTACACTGCAAAGAAAATACTGCTTTTTAATCACCTTTAATAATCCCCCACTGGTAGCCTCTTCTGATCTCACTCTGCTGGGGATAAAATAAAGGCTAGAAACCCATTTAATGAACAAGCTGCTTGTCACACCTTATTTCCTCATTTGAAGTTTGCCACAATTTATTCCAGCAAACTTCTTTGAATGATCAAATCTAAAATACTAAAGTTTTTAGAGTTATTTGATAAGGCATTTTTTTGCTTTTTCAATAAACAGAAGCCATTTTTCTTTGCAGAGTGGATCTGAATGAACAAACTATGTATGCACGTATATGCTAAAAAAAAGAAAGTCTTTGAGGATGTAAAAAAAGGTCAGGATCTCACAGATTAGATGGTCAGCTTTTATCATGCAAAGACTGAGTCAGATTCATGTTTTGAAACCAGTTGGTTTTTCGCCACAGAACCCGTTGCACTCATTTTTGTTTTTTTAGCCCTGAAGTTATTGCTTTAAGAAGAGACGTCTTTAATCTAACTTTTCTGTAGAATCAGAGAGAGAAACATAATAATGCCACTATTATGGCTGTTTGAATATCTTAGAGTTCAGGGCCAAACATCACAGTGATATTCTACCAAATTACATGGCAGAAGTTTTTAAACCACTCTTTGCTTTCAGTGCAGCTAAGAAAAACAACAAAACAATTCCTTTAGAGCCCCAAATTAATTAATTATTTAGCTTTTAAGAAAAGACAACTCATACACTGCAAAAAATTTTTATCTAAATTAGTCATTTTTTCTTAAAACAAGTGCATTTCTTCTTGAATAAAGTATTTAAGTGAGACACTTTGCCAATGGAACAAGACAATTTACACTTAAAATAAGAAAAAAAATTGCATTGTCTTATTTGAAGTGCATAATATCTAGATACCTTATTTTAAGAGTAAAAATACTAATTCCATTGGCAAATCATCTTATTTACCTGCTCAAATTAAGGGTAAATATATGTCTTAAATATATTTAAGACATTTTTACTCATTTTGAGGTTGTTTTTGCAGTGTACTTTTTCATACTAGCCATTGCAAAATAAAAAAACATTTTATATCCATCTTTTAGGTTTTATAATAAAAGAAAAAACATAAAACCTTTGCAAAAACAAGCTAGATTTGGCAAGAAAGATTGATCTGGAAAAAATATTAGTGATTATTTTTATTTTATCCTAATGTGAAACTTAATTTAAATATGTCCACAAACAAAAAAGGTCTTAGCCCTTTTGGTTACATCTACTATGTTTAAAAATATAATTTTTTCTTAAATTTTAGAGAGCCATTGCAGAGGGACCAAAAAGCCACTTGCAAGCCTGAACAACAGGGACTAGAACCCCATTACTGATCATCTGAAGCAAATCCAAACTTGTGCACCACCTTCTCATCCTTAAATATTAATTTCAGATGGTGGATGATCCTAGCCTCGTGAGACCATCCTGATCTCGCGAGCTTTCAAGGTTTCACTCACAGATCAGTCTGGAGACTCTCCGTTAAAGAAAATTTTGAGCCGTTCACCAAACGAACGTCCAATCAGCGTTGGCTTTGAGGCGGGTTGAGGTGTGACGCAACGAGAAGCGCGACAGCTCAGTCTAAAGAACATGGCGGCTTCAGCTGATGAAACTAGCGTTAGCGTGGCTATCGAGCAAGTTTTATCGGAATTACAGAGTATTTTTTCACTGAAAGAAGAGCAAAACACTGCTCTGGAGGCTTTTCTCAGAGGAAAAGATGTTTTTGCTCTTCTCCCGACTGGTTTCGGCAAGAGTTTGATCTATCAATTGGCTCCTCTTCGTCGTCGCTCTGTTAGTACGTCATATGCTTCGTTGATCTGATTGGTTTATTTGGCCCGTCTATCACCAACATAGGCCAATCAGCTAACCAGTATTTTCGCCCCTTCGCGAAATTACTTCAACGGAAGGTTTCCAGATGGATATGCGGAGCAAATCCATCTGGTGGAGTCAGGTTAGGATGATCCTTCTATCCCAAAAAATCTATAAGGTCAGAATTTTGGGGAAAGGGAACACACACCATTAATAATCAAACAAACAGTTTTATTCAAGTCCCAGACATGTAAACTACTCTCCACACACACTTTGAACATTTTATGTGTCAAGACTCAATAGCATGAGACTGAAACTTTGAGGATGGAACAAACCAGATGAAGTAAACAGCCTGTGATTGGCTATTTTTTAGGAAATCCCGCCTTTTGAGACAGTGCACTGTCATTAAATAAATATGTGTAATCTAACTGAAAATAAATTTTAAAATTTGTTTTGTTTTTTTAAGTGGTTGTGACATGTAAGAGATAATTGTAATATTATCTCTGACTTGTCTTTCATCTGATTAAAATGAGATCTAAGGCGCCTTCTATTCTTTCTGACAGCAGCTGTCTGAAATGTGGTCCGATCCAAGATGGCCGCCCTCAAAAGGACGTCGGCCTCACTGCCGACAGCGTCCAATCAGGCGTCTACATATATAATGTCTATAGGTTTCACCTTCAAAATGAAAAAAGTTGACATGAGCGCACAGAAACAGGTTCACAAACATGAAGAGCAGAGGAGCATAAACACATGAATGTCACCAAAACTGCCTTTTTCCTTATGGCAGACTTCTGATTTCATAAAAATGATTAATTCTAAATGTTAAAAATGTTTAATTCTAAGATTTCCAACGGTTGATTCAGAGCAGGGTTTCTATGAAGAGGAAGCTGCATGTCTACCATGAATCAATGGCACGAGGAGCCACTCAGCAGTAAACTCCCACTGTTCTGGGAGGTAATTAGAAGTAATTAAAGGGCCAGCGGTTAACGAGTGTCTGTCCACCAGTGGAGCTGATGTTGATAGATTAGGAGCACTAACACATTTAAAGACTGCCAATCACCATGGAAGAAGCGGTTTTCCGGAGTTGAAGGGAAAAGTCCATTAGGATGCGCTTAAATCAGATCTTAGCACGGGTTGTCCGCCCCATTTCCCTGATGTTCATTATCTGTCCCTTGATGCTCATGCAGCTGATTGGCGCCCCTGTCTTTTTTTTGGCTTTATATTTTCAGATGAGTGTCATTGAGTTGGAGCTATATGATATTGTTTGGGGTTGTATTTTCAGTAATGTACCACTAATGCATCTGATTGTCTTCTGTGGGACTACTGGGTGCTGTCTTTTCTCGGCGTTGCTCACCTTCCAGATGCACTAATGTATCTGAAAGCGGCAAACAGCAGCAGACCCTCAGAGTCAAGCTCCATCTGTAATTTGAAAGTGCAAAATACATAAGGTGGTGGAGTTCTATATGAGGGAGATAAGGTAAGTTCACCTTCCTTTGTCCTCTCATTGCATCCCTACATTAAATGGCAAGCTGTACCTGAAGCACTTCAGTCATATTATTTTAACACTTCTCACCAGTCGCTGGATTGAGTGGCAGAGGACAGAGAGCTCCATTAGAAGCATGGTGGGTACGTACCCATATTTGTAGAGGGGGCATTTAGAAGAAATCAGCGCAGTGCATTTTTCTTTTGTGCAACCGTCCACCCTGCCTGCACTACCAAATAGTCCCGGTGTGCTCTCGCCCTCGCCTCCATTAAGGCCGCCGACTTGCATTGAGCTAGTGAGCTTTCAGGAGCGCAGCATTTTATTTTGCAGGCACTTACACTCAATGTCCAATTGCACCATCCCCTCGTTGGGCCCAGCTTGGTTCTCAGCCACACACGTCAGGTTGTGCAGGTTGTCCTTGGAGGAAACATTGGTGAGTTGAAGCACCAGATGTACCGAGGAGCCCATGATTGTCTCCTGCAGAAGCAGTCACGAAGCGAAATTTGAATTCCTCCAGGTATGACAGATACATTGGTCACAAGAGAAAATCTAAACTGAAAAGTAGTTCTTGAAAAATACCATTCAAATGTGTTTAGAGGAAAAAGGAATATCTACATGAATACACTTTGCAATGGTACATTTTTTTTATAAGCCAAGTATAGAAGCAGGAAATTAGAGTTAAAAACTTCTGTAATTACTAAAAAAAGTTTCAATTCAGGTCCCTCCATGTAGATATATATATATAGATACATATAGATATAAATCCATGTAGATATATATATATATAAAATATATATATGGGTGTATGCATATAATTATGCATACACCCACACACGCACACATATACCAATCATATATATA
>JAGKQL010000063.1:38530048-38565470 GCA_018398635.1 Cyprinodon brontotheroides
AAATCTAGATGAGTAATTTTTTCTTAAAATAAGTGCATTTTTTCTTGAATTGCAGATGCAAGTGAGACATTTTGCCAATGGAACAAGACTATTTTTACATTCAAAATAAGAAAAAAAAAAACAATTGCATCTTATTTCAAGTACATATTATCTAATTACCTTATCTTAAGAGTATACATTCTCATTCCATTGACAAATCATCCCATTTACCTACTCAAATTAAGGGTAAATAAACTCAATTTAAGACATTTTGACTTATTTCTAGATCGTTTTTGCAGTGTCCCAACACAGAGAGCAAAAGAGAAAAATCACCCTATTCCCTGTGCATTGAAATGTTTTTGTAAAGAATACTTTCTAAAAGTTATTTCACATGATTTTATTAAAAATAAGATTTTTTTTTTGACACCAGGAATGTTTTACTGGTTATCCCTCATCTTTACGATCAAAACAAAATCCATAATGAATGGAATTAGGCTGGTTGGTTGGAGCTGTATTCTACCAGAGCCCAGTGATCAATTATTTTGTGGGGTTCATGGACAGAATCTGAAGTTTAACTTGGCAGAGTAGGAAGTTGAGCTTTGGGTGGTCGGGGTTGGATTCTGGCTCTTTGCAGACACACAGTTAGCATCTTTTAGCGCTGAACTGGGACAATGCCTTTTATCATTATAGATTAAAAGATTTAAGTATTAAGCAACAACAACAAAAAGAAATGTAAGAAATTGTTCATTAAAGTCGTTAGAATGGAGAAAAATTTAAAAGCCTCAAAAATGAATAATCAGTTAAAAATCACAGGTATATCTGGGAAACGTAAAAAGGGATGAAATAAGGAATATTGAAAGAATTTTATCTTAACTTCCAGCTATGTTTTTATTCACAATTAAAATAAAGTATTTTGCAGAATTGGAAACTGACTCACAGGTTAAGCAGAGGGAGAAAATGAAACACTCTCCAGCTGATATGTTCCAGGGCATTGGACGCCAGGTTGCTGTGAAAGAAAAAGAAAACAGAACAAGATTTATTTAACTTGTCAAACAGTAATAGAGCTGGAAGTTCTAACCCTGCTTGCCTGAATCTAACAGTTTGTTCAGTAACAGATCGGTTATTTCTCAGCAACAAGATAAGAAGAAGATCAATGGACAGATGTAAACTTCCACTTGCTTACTTTAGGGTTTGAGGAGGAGCGTAAATGTTTCCACAAAGACAAAGTAACATGAGAAACCCCTCAGGAAAATATGCTATTTTCAATCACTGAACTGTGGTGCTGGATTTGAGTCAGTGGAAAGCATTAATGCATCCAAACAGGTTCTGATCAATTACCTTGGCAGGTACTTCAAACCGAGTGGGACCAACAGTCATGAACACGCTGCCAGCACACCTCTGCTCAGTGCTCAGTACATTAGCTAATTAGTGCTTCTATACAAACAGTTCTTCTTATAGCAACACTGTCTGCTATAACTGGCAAAGGTTTATCCTGTCCTTAGTAATGACTTAGATTAATCCGCAATTATGTTAAATATAATAAAAACCTCAAATAAACATCGATAAACGCTTTTTCTTGTTATAGAAAGTCACTGACTCACGTTTTCCAGCCCAAAAAATTTTCATAAACCGCCTGGATATACGAAATCTCTCCCAATTTGAACAAAACTTTATTGATCTCTTTTTTACCCATAGACGGCCATCCTAAACTGCCAGATTGGGAAACAACCCAACCTGGCAACAATGCACATAAAAGACGGGAAACGTCAGCCTTTAGATGCAAAACCCCATCATGCACCGCAACATATTTTTGCAAAATATTCAAACATTAATTCTCCAAATATAAGATGAACAGGTTTGGTTCAAAGATTCGCATTTTTGTTTTGTATTATAATTTAGTTTGTTGCAAGGATTTTACAGTCAAGAAATAGAAAAATTACACCATATGCCAACCGTCACAAGGATGTGCATTAGAGACTGACATTTTTTCGGGAATCCCACCGGGTCACTTGGGGATTCCTGTGGGATTTTCTGTGGGATTTTCCGTGGGATGGGAGAGTCGGTATTAGTAACAATCACGCGTGATTGGGACGGGTACAGGATTAAACATTAACGGAAGCAGAGGGCGTCGGAGCAAACCAATAGTAACTAAAAAAAAACTAGGATCAATGCCAAAAAAATAAAATAAAATAGAAAGAAAAAAAATCCAGTACTGGCGCCCCCATTTTGTAGTACATTATAATGCGAGTCAAAAAAACAACACAACCCAAAACCAACAGTGATTCCGCTCAAGCAGTGCCCACCCGCGCTCAAAAACAACAAATTCAGATTCAACAGCTTTATTGGCAGAAATCTTATTGAAGACAACAAGAATGGAAAGTGTGTGCAGGAGTGGGAGTCATTCTGAATGGGAGTACTTTCACCAGGAGTGGGACGGGACAGGATTTTAGATTTCTACTCTGGCCGAGGATCGACACAATTTTTTCTGTGGGAGTGGGACGGACAGGAGTGAAAATCCACTCCCGTGTCGGTCTCTAATGTGCATGACAAGGAAGGGTTATATATACTGCATGCATCATTAAGGTAGTTAACATTGGATTACTTCTTGAGCTCATTGAGTTATTTCCCGTCAACCTCGCACGCTAAAACCTTTTCTACCTGCATTGTAAATAGCAGTTTAGGGGTGGTCACTGAACAAACCAATTAGCAAAACCAACTGGGTCTAAATTTTGCGACTAAATAACATGTTTCAAGTTATGCATTGAGAGCTTTAATATACCAATAATAGTTTTCAAAAATTATAACAGAGAGCAACCAAACCACCAGTTTAAAGGCTCTATTAACGTCACTAAATTCTGGATTACACTAAAAACAGAGAGTCATATCACAGTTAGCATCCACAACATTAAAATGAAGCAGCTTACAGCCTGACAGTATGTAAGAGCGACATACCCTGTCTTTTAATGTTTTAATCCATCTTAGAAATATGTCTAAGTTTAATAATGTGGAAGAAAAAGTTTTCTTTAAAGCAATTATTAAATAAAACTGGTGTAATGATTACTAAAAATATAGTTATTTAGTATTTGCCAGAGGAAACATCCTCTGGAAAAGAAAACGGGATTTTGAGAAGATACCCACTTATCAATTAATCGTTAATCGATTGATAAAAACATTCAATTTTAGATTAATTCATTATTGATATCTTATGCTCCTGCATCAAACAGAAATGAAACTATCAAAATTGTAAGTAAGAAAACTAAAATAGTTGCATGTTATTTTGCTGGAACCACCAATTTCCTTACTACTATATATATATATATATATAAATACAAAATCTGAGGTCTTTCAACCATCTCTTGAAGTTTCGAAAATGGTGAAAGACGTGTAAAAATCCTAAAAAAAAAAAGTCCAAAAGAAGTAAAAACCATAGGATCCTTAGAAAGCCAGCTGAACTACAATAAGAAAATCCATTTCCTTTGAAGAAAAAGGAAGGACCGTTACTGCTCCAACCTAAAACTCATATTTATTTACGTTTACACATAATTTGATCAGATAAATCAAACACTTTGTCCCTGCATGCCAGGGTCTCGCTCGTATTATAACTGCGATTTTTTGGTCAATCCTCTCAGGCCACTTAAATATCATCACAGCGGAGCTCGAATGATCCTCAGACTTTGAGAGGCTGTAAATAAACCTCCCTCAGAAGATGACAGAAAGCTACACTGGGGAGCGTGTGCATGGAAACCAATACATAATCACTGTGACAGGGCCAAGGGTTCAATTATTTGTTTTCCTTGCTCCCAAAAGTTCATGTCAGATGGGTTAGCCATTGGGGCTTATCCATTACCGGCTCGATTCCTCCTGGAGTCCGCGGGGGGAAGAGCCAAGCCGGGAATAGCAGCTCGATCACTTTTAGCTGCTTTTGAGCAGAAATATTAGCAAATCTGGGAGGTTTGTGTTTAGATGAGAGCAGAAGGAGAAAATGCTTTTACTGATTTGTTTTTTTCCTCTTATTCAGAGCTCATCTGTGGCAGAAACCCCCCACTCTCCCTGCAAGCCTAGCTGGCCCCTCTCCCACAGTGAAATATTGATTAAGTGATAATGGACCCTTAGTGGAGTGTATTTATTATGCATCAGTTGTCGATAATCCGCCAAAGTGAGCGAGTAAAAGGTGACTGGTGGATGTCTTCTCCAATTTCTTGAGCCTCCCAGCTCCCCTCCGCCTTCCCGACCAACATCTCTGGTCCCTTGGAAAAAAAAAAACGCTTGTCTTTCAGATAAACAACACTGGACATGTTGCACACGCTCAGTAAAACGACGAGGACAAGATGGTGCCGATAAGAGTCAGCTGTTGGTGGATGGATGGATCCGATGGCTTCATTTGATATGTTTCAGTCAAGATGTGAGGCCAGACGGTCCGAAAGGAAAACAAATGAAAATACTATCAATGCGTGTTTCTGAATCCGTTGGTCAAAATGATCCATGATGAAAACTAAGCATTTAATATGTTTTTTTAATGATTTTCACTCTATGGTACATAAGTATTTTGATCACTTTATCATTAAATCTTTGGTAAGGATTTTATGAGCTAGACCAAGTGGTGGATAAATGTTAAATAATGTCTTCTTTTCATTTTATTCTGCCCAAAAGGAAAAGAAATCTATTTAGTGCATCGTTATTCAGCCCCCATTCGGATACTTCAACATTTCTAAACCCTTGATGCCTATTGTTGCTAATTTGCAACAAACCATTTGAATTACGCACACAGCCGTGATAGCATGTGGATTCCCCCAATGTGAGCTATTTCACATTCAGTGTGGACCCTAGGAACCTTTGGCAAGCTGCTTTTTGTGTTACAACTGGTTCCTAAAGCCGGGCATACACTACAGTTTTTTCAATCATTGCACGCAGCTACAGCTCACAATGTACGAACAAACCAAAGGGTTTAAAAGTTCACAGCTCGCGATGTATGTGTTTGCATTTCTCACACTGAATGCGACCCGAAACACTCTGATCACGATCTACCTGCTCACACTGCACGCCTAAAAACCACATCGGACTCAGCTCCGCACTGAGATGGCGCTACTCGGACTTCGTCTATCCGGAAGCCAAATAATTAGTAAGAGGAATATGAAGCTCACTAGAGTGAAACGCACTGCCTTGGTAATTTGTGCAATTTTGCCCTGAAAGCCCTAAAAAGAAACAGCAACGATGTATTTGGACAAAGACATGGCTGAGCAAACGTGGCTACTACGATCTGTCAATTTTACAGAAAGAACTTCATTTCACTCAAACCCCTGCCATGCTTCTGTGTTTTCTTCTAAGAGGAAGAAGAAGAATCTTTGTTTGTGCATGCCTGCTTAGCGACTGAATTTCAAACATGTTTGATTTTCTCCTGACCTTATAATTCCTGATCGGGAGGGGGTGTTGGGATCTAGAGGCTTGTCAACCTTTCTCCACCAGAGGGAGCCTGAGCTCTTCCTCCTGAGGGCGTGAGCTGACTTTTGCACACCTGTTTCCCATCTGCTCATCTAGAGGCCTTCTTAAGGAGGAGGAGGCTGACACTTCCCGTGCCAGAGTGTTTGCCAGTAATGGTACCAGCAAACCTGAGCCAGCTAACTCTGATCTGTTTTCCGGATTTTTTTGATAACCTCTCTGACTCTGTGTTCATCTGCCTCTCAAATCCTGACATATCTGGTGATCAGTCAACTCCTGGAGAAAACTCTCGCTGCCTGGAACCTGCCTGTCTGCCCTCAGCCTCAGCCTCCGCCTCTGCCCTCAGCCTGCCGATCAGCCTCTGGACCCTCAAGGTTCCCCCCCTGCCGGTCAGAATACCCCCTGAACAGGTATTAACCCAAACCGCTGTTAAACAGCAAGTTTCCTGGATCTACTCTAACCAATCTGCCCTCCTCTAGTTGCTTTCCTCCCGTGACCAGCCTGACGAACCAAGACCCAGTTCACATTTCTCTGAAAACATTGTCAATACACCTTTTAACTTTTTCCCCGTCTCTGGAGTGTTTCTGCATGTGGGTTAGGAGATTAGACCCCAACATGACAGGGGGTCGTGAGAGGCTGATCGCCACTCGTTACCCCCTGTACACTACATGACGCACGCACAACAGGAAAATCGGCCCGAAAAAGGCAAAAAATCGTACAGTGTATGTCCAGCTTTAAGGTGTATGTGATAAATATAGTCATCAATTTTTTTATTTTTAATATTACTATATTTCTATTTATGTAATATAGATAAGTATACATATAAGTTATAAAGTGTTATTGACTTTTCTATAAGAGTTTGTCCTGAGTGATCTCTTTTCAGGAAAACAAACCGGAGAGAAAACTTCAAGGTTTAGACACAGAATCTACATTTAACACTGCACTAGATGGAAAAAAAACATCCTGCAGGATCTCTCAACACCCATTTTTGCATGCAAAAACTTAAAAATGCATCAAGCAGCTGGGTTGAAGTGAGACAGAAAATGGATGGATGTTTTTTTTTAGCAGGGACAAGAAACAGATTGGAATTGACTAGAAGGTGGAAAAAAATAAATACAGGAAAAAAGTGACAGTTGAAAGCTAAAAAAGATCAGGGATTGTGGCAAAGGTTCAACTTTGAACCCCCAGTCGCCCTCAAAGCAGATGGCCACTCACACCCGGAGCCTGCTTCTGCTGGAGGTTTCTTCCTGTTTAAAGGGAGTTTTTCCTCTCCACTGTTGCTACAAGCATGCTTAGTGTGAGGGATTGCTGAAGAGTCAATGAGTCGATGCAATCAACTGGTTTTCCTTAGATAGAAAACTTTGAATCCGTCTGACTGGATGATCTGGTGAACTGTAAAGTGCCTTGAGATGACGTGTTGTCAATTGGCGCTAAAGAAATAAACTGAATTGAATTGAACTTCATAATGGACAACAACATAAAACACTCTGCCAAAAAGCAACAGAAATTATTTTCTCCATCATGGCATGTCCATCTGTTTAAGTGGCTGAAGGTCCAAATCAAAAATACCACCAAGAACTTGCAAAAAGACATATCTTTTAAGAAGAAAGTGGAGAGTTTCCCCAGAATGGAAAAACATGTTCAACCTGTAAGACCTACAAAAGCAGCTGCTGAGCAACATCCTTAAAAGACAATTCTACTGAAAACGATCTAGAAATAAGTAAAATTTCTTAAGTAAGTATATTCACCCTTAATTTGAGCAGGTAAATGAGATAGTTTACCAGTGGAATGAGTAATTTTATATCAAAATAAAAAAAAATTATAGATAATATGCACTTAAAATAACACAATGCAATTGTGTTTTCTTATTTAAATGTAAATTGTCTCATTCCATTAGCAAGATATTAACTCCTTAATTCAGAACAAATGCACTTATTTTGAAAAAAAAACTATCTAGAATTTGATTTTTTTCCAGTGTTCATCCACTGCAAAAAATCGGAATCTAGATAAGTCACGACCCTAACTTAAAATAAGTCATTTGTCTTAATTGAGTAAAAGAAGACATTTGCCAAAAGGAACAAGACAATTTACATTAAAATAAAGAAAACACAATTGCATTGTGTTATTTTAAGTGCATATTATCTAATTATCTTATTTTAAGAGTAAAATTACTCATTCCATTGGCAAACTATCTCATTTACCTGCTCAAATTAGGGGTGAATATACTTAATTTAAGAAATTTTACTTATTTCTAGATCGCTTTTTGCAGTGCAGGTTTAAAATAAGAACAAGTAACTGTATTGTCTTATTTCAAATGAATATTATCTAATTTTCTTATTGAAAGAGTAAAATACTCATTCCATTGGCAAATCATCTGATTTACCTACTAAAAATAAGGCTAAATATATTTAATTTAAGATCATTTTTTTACTTCTTTCTAGATTGTTTTTTGCAGTGTAGTTAGTTTTGCTATCATTTTCATTTATACACTAAAACCCTGGAGAATATGCTTAAACAAAATAAGTTATGTGGTTTCCATAAGTTTGATCTATTTTAGGCTCAGTAGCAGAAAAACTCTTACATTTAATCTCACAATCTCTTGTAGCCTAACTGTGGAAGAACAAGGCTGCAAATTTGGAGACATAAGTTAACGTTTACTTATTTTTAAGTTTAACTTGATTTTACTGTTAGAATTCAACATTGACCTAAGTGGGTTTTTTTAAATTACTTCTCCAAATTATTAATTGATTGACTTAAACTCTCTTAAACTCTAGACGTGCAAAGCAGCTGGAGCAACATCCTTAATAGACCTGCTTAAATTCATTGTTGTTTGAGTAAAAATGTTCATATAGATTTTAATGGCAATGAATACTGCTGAGCAAAAACAGTTAAAACTATTTTCTAATCTTTGAATTAGAGGACATTTTTTTTCTGGGAACAATTAATTGTTTTGGTGCCCCCCCACCATCACCCCTCCTTTTTTGTTCACTGCAAAAACGATTTACAAATAAGTAAAAAATTCTTAAATTAAGTGTATTTATCCTTATTCTAAGTATGTAAATACGATAGTTTGCCAATGGAATGAGTATCTTTACTCTAAAAATAAGATAATTAGAGAATATGCACTTGAAATAAGACAATGCAATTGTGTTTTCTTATTTTAGGTGTAAATTGTCTTGTTCCATTGGCAAAATGTCTCCTTTACCTCCTCAATCCAAGAACAAATACACTTATTTTAAAAAAAAATTACTGATCTAGATTTAGATTTTTTCCAGTGTTTGCATTGTTAGTTGATTAATTCAGAAAGACTTCAAATATGAACATTAAAGAGATAACAAGCAAATAGAGCAAAACCACAGCATATATGGATAGATAGCTCCTCTTTTTCAGCCAAAACACTTACACATACTGCAGCTTGAGGTTTCTTTGAAAAGCATTTGGAGAGATTAGCCTCAGTTTACACGATGTGATGGTGCTGGAATGGAAAACAGAAAACAATTTTCAGAAATTCAGAGGAATCTTAAACCTAAATGAATCAACCAGGCTTTCCTTTGTTTGAACCAGAGGTGGGTAGAAAACAAAAACATTTTACTCATGCAAGAGTAACACTACTTCATCATATGTTGTCATATTTAAGAGTAAAAAAGGATTCGACCCAAGTATTCCAAAAAATTTAAACAATCCACTGGAGACGTTTCACTTCCCAGCTTTTTCAATTCAAAATGTCAGAAATAGCGTTGAGTTTGAGGGTTTATAGAGTGGAACAAAAACAAAGGCTTGTTTTGGCTTAGAAAACATGCAAATAGAACAGGAAGAATGGGTCCATCCCTTTGGAAGGGGGAGTTCTTTTTTTGCCTGCAATACCTGATACCTGTCTATGTCTCTGAAAGGGGGTCGTTAGAGGGAATTATTGGAGTAAAATATTACTAAAAGTACAATTTTGTTTGACAGTTACCCAAGTAAATGTAACTAGTTACTCCCCACCTCTGGTTTAAACGCACCCAACTTTTATTGCACTGTAATACTAACTTAAGTCAACATTGAGGATATTGAGCAGACACATTAAACTTTGCATTGTTGAAAGAAACATAAGAACAGAGATTTACAGCAATGACAACAGGAGGTGATTTATTTGACTTCACCATTAGAACTTTATCCTAAGTTTAAGGAGAAGACATGTGAAGCACTTACAGATTTCTCAGCTCTCTGTAGAAAACAAGGTCAGTCTCTGTAATATTCTCCAGATCTGCTTGGTTTTCAATGTAGCTAAAAAATTAAAAAGGAAAAATGGGAAATTAAGAGTTACAATACAATTAGTCATGACCAAAAGCATTTGCTGTTGCTTGAGTAAATTTATTGTAAAACGAATAAAAGATTAAACCAAAGATATAATAAATATGCACTGGAAAAACGCTCTAGAAACAAGTAAAATTTTCTTAAATTAAGTGTATTTACCCTTAATTTGAGTTGGTAAATGAGATAGTTTGCCAATGGAATTAGTATTTTTTACTCTTAAAATAAGATAATTAGATAACATGCACTTGAAATAAGACAATGCAAAAATCGTTTTCTTATTTTAAGTGTAAATTGTCTTGTTCCTTTGGCAACATGTCTATTTTACACTGCAAAAAATCTAAATCTAGATAAGTCATTTTTTCTTAAAATTAGAGCATTTGTTCTCGAATTGAGGAGGTAAAAGAGACATTTTGCCAATGGAACAAGACAATTTACACTTAAAATAAGAAAACACAATTGTATTGTCTTATTTCAAGTGCATATTATCTAATTATCTTATTTTAAGAGTAAAATTACTCATTCCATTGGCAAACTATCTCATTTACCTGCTCAAATTAAGGGTAAATACACTTAAGAAATTTTTACTTATTTCTAGATCGTTTTTGCAGTGCACCCCCTCAATCCAAGAACATATACACTTATTTTAAGAAAAAATTTGTTATCTAGATTTAGTTTTTCCAGTGAGAACATGTGCAACAACCTGCATGGTTCTCAGCAGAGTTGAAAAGAGCAACAGTTTAGGAAAAAATTTTTTATCTTAAATGACGTTTACTAATGAGATCTAATCTGCTAAGTAAGGAACGGTAAAATTGTTGTGCAAACAAAAGATTGTACATGCAAATAGTGAGCATGTTGGAGTTGAACTATGATTACATACACATTAGACAACAGGTGCAAAAACTGGTAGTCTCATTTTAAAGAGGATTTTTTGTTTGCAAATGGCTGTTCTTTATAAGTATGTGAGAGTAGAGCCGTCCGAAAAGAAGCTGCATTATGCAGCAGCACTGCACATAGACGGCAGGTATGATCGCCATGTGTAGAAGATGCAGGAAGAGGAAGAACCATCTCTGTTAGTGTGATTTAGAAAATCTCAGGACATCATGCCCATCGGGTGACTTTGAGGCACAAAGAGTCAGAAGAGCCTCCATCTGAATCACTACAGCTGTCATTGCTTCAGTTCCTGAGAACAAACTCATTCTAAAATGTCATCTTTCCAGACGACCATAATGCAACATTTTTTTTTTTTTTTTTATGGTTGGAAAAAATCTGCTCCTTAAAACGTGTTTATAAAGAGAAAGGAACAAAAAAATGATTTCTCAAAAGAGGATTTACAGAAAATCCAACAGAAGATGAGAGCTTTTTTCTCTCTCACTGTGATCCATCATTTATACTTTTTTAGCTCCATAGATGTGTGAAAAGCTATGCTTAGATACTGTAAGTAAATAATCTCATAGACATCAAGAGACACATGATGGCAAATGATTATTTTATAAAGAACCCAGGGACACAGAGAGACAGGAACCTGATGAATACAGCAGAGAACTGATGACAAGGGACCAAAAAAAAATAAATAAAAGAAATAAGGCAAGGTTTAGATAAGGACTAACTGTAAACTGGGGAGGATAATTAAGTGAAAGATTTGAAATAACCAAAGAGCTCTGGTGAAGACCGGACACAGTGAAACAGCTTAAAGGAATCTTGCTGTATTAAAACAGGGTTCTTCTTTAGCCCACACTGCAAAAAATCAACATCTTGATAAGTCATTTTTTCTTAAAATAAGTGCATTTGTTCTTGAATTGCCAATGGAACAAGACAATTTAGATTTTAAATAAGAAAACACAATTACATTGTCTTATTTCAAGTGAATATTATCTAATTATCTCATTTTAAGAGTAAAAATACTCATTCCATTGGCAAACTACCTCATTTACCTACTCAAATCAAGGGTAAATACACTTAATTTAAGAAATTTGCACTTATTTCTAGATCGTTTTTCCAGTGCATAGATCACACTGCAAAAATTATTAGAAATAAGTAAAAATTTCTTAAATCAAGTGTATTTACCCTTGATTTGAATAAGTACATTTGACAATATGCCAATGGAATGAGCATTTTTACCCTTAAAATAAGATAATTAGATGAAATGCACTTGAAATAAGAAGATGCAGTTGTGTTTTCTTATTTTAAATCTAAATTGTCTTGTTCCATTGGCAAAATGGCTCTTTAATCTCCTCAATTTAAGAAGAGATGCACTTATTTTAAGAAAAATTACTTATCTAGATTTTGATTTTTTTCAGTGGAGGATCACATAGAACTTCTGAAGCTAGAGCACAGCGAAGAGCCGCTTCAGGCTGAGGCTGCACAGTTGACCTGCAATCCATTTCAGGTTTAATGGGTAAATGGTCCGCCCTTATAGAGCGCTTTAACAAGTCGAAGGACTCTAACCTACATTGTAGCCACAGCTGCTCTGGGGCTCCCTGACAGAAGGCGCTCTGACCACTACATCAGACTGCGGTTGGTCAGGATTACGCTTACATATCCTGCACATTTAGGTGATCAGCATATAGAAAACATACTCATGATGGCAAACATGCTGAATGGACTCCACCTGTTCACAGATATTGTTCTGGATGCACTGCAAAAAAATGGAAATCTAGATAAGTAATTTTTTTCTTAAACTAAGTGCATTTGTTCTTGAATTGAGGAGGTAGGTGAGACACTTTGCCAATGGAACAAGACAATTTATATTTAAAATAAGAAAAAGGAACTGCATTGTCTTATTTCAAGTGCATATTATACAATTACCTTATTTTAAGAGTAAACTACTCATTCCATTGGCAAATCATCCCATTTACCTACTAAAATTAAGGTTAAATACACTTGATTTGAGACATTTTTACTTATTTCTAGATCATTTTTGCAGTGTGTGGCTACACTGCAAAAAAGAAAGACTCAATAAGTAATTTTTTCCTTAAAATAAGAGCATTTTTTCTTGAATTTAGGAGATAAGTGAGACATTTTGCCAATGGAACAAGAAAATTTAAATTTAAAATAAGAAAAAGTAATTGTATTGTCTTATTTCAAATGAATGTTATCTAATTTTCTTATTAAAAGAGTAAAATACTCATTCCATTGGCAAATCATCTGATTTAGCTACTAAAAATAAGGCTAAATATATTTAATTTAAGATAATTTTTTACTTCTTTTTAGATTGTTTTTGCAGTGTAGTTAGTTTGCTATCATTTTCATTTATACACTAAAACCCTGGAGAATATGCTTAAACAAAATAAGTTATGCACTGCAAAAAATGATCTAGAAATAAGTACAAATTTCTTAAATTAAGTGTATTTTACCCTTAATTTGAGTAGGTAAATGAGACAGTTGCCAATGGAATGAGTAATTTTACTCTTAAAGTAAGATAATTAGGTAATGTGCACTTAAAATAAGACAATGCAGTTGTTTTTCTTCTTTTAAATGTAAATTATCTTGTTCCATTGGCAAAATATCTCTTTTTACCTCCTCAATTCAAGAACAAATGCACTTTATTTTAGAAGAAAAAGGACTTATCTAGATTTTCATTTTTGCGGTGTGTGTGGTTTCACATAAGTTTTACCTATTTTAGGCTCAGTAGCAGAAAAACTCTTACACTGCAAAAGCGGGTCCTAGGAAATAAGTAAAAATGTATTAAATCAAGTGTATTTACCATGTCATTTTAGTAGGTAAATGGGATGATTTTCCAGTGGAATGAGTATTTTTACTCTTAAAATAAGATTATTAGATAATATGCACTTGAAATAAGACAATGCATGTTTGCTATTTCTTATTTTAAATGTAAATTGTCTTGTTCCATTAACAAAAGTATCTCACTTACCTCCTCAATTCAGAACAAATGCACATAGTTTAAGAAAAAATGACTTATTTAGATTCCCATTTTTTGCAGTGTAAATTTAATCTCACAATCCCTTCTAGCCTAACTGTGGAAGAACAAGGCTGCAAATTTGGAGACATAAGTTAACGTTTACTTATTATTAAGTTTAACTTGATTTTACTGTTAAACAGAGTTCACTATTGACTTACGTAAGTATTTTTTTAAATTACGTCACTTTAACTCTATCAGGCCACCCCTGTAATAGCATTAAGCCCTCCCTAGGGGGCGCATCCCCTACTTTAGGTAGACAAACATTTTACTATTAAAGCATTAGAGGAAAAAAATCTTTTTCTTTGCAGCTTCTCTGCTTACATTTTTTGAGGTAGAGACATCTCAGATCAAAATAAGTTTTTTTAAAAATGGATTGATTTCATCGCAGTCTTCATGAGTAAGATTGATTCTAACTGAGATCAAATCTCAGGCATCAGAGATCGCTGCAGATTTAATGATACGATATAAGCAGCTGCCTTCTGTCGCCACACGGTCATAGAGGCGGAGTGCATTTTCACTGATCTGATTGAACTGTCTCTACAAAGTGCCTTCAGATGACATGTGCTGTGATTTGGTACAGTATCGACCATCTGAACCAAACTGATTTGAAGCAGGTACAGATAGATCGTGTGAAGTTCAAATATGTGCTTGTTATGTTGCTCGGGCACATTAGGATTTTTGTCTATTTCTTTCTTTGTTTTCTTATGACTTTGGATTTGAAGGATCTTTTGTTAATATATTTTTAACAAGTTAATTAGATTGATTTGTGGTGTGAGTCAGCCTATAAATAGGCTACAGCTTTCAGCGCGTTGGCGTTCCTTTCCAACCGTTTGGGCCTTACTTTCCAACATTATTCCCATGTAGCGGTCTTGCAATGTAGCATGCGACCTGCAGCGGGCGTTTACCATCGCGGTATTTTTAATTAACTGTTTCTTACTTTTTTTCGAGGGTTTTGGCCTGGCGGGACCGGAGTTCTGGACGCGATTTTTCTTTTGCTTAAGTATTTTTGGCCTTAGTCCGATTACCAGTAGAGGGCTTGGCGGCCATACATAGGGTTGGCCCCCCCTGCTGTATTTTCGTTTTATTCTGTTTGTTGTCGGCCTGCCAGGTCCAACTTTCTGTTGTTACTTTTGGGTTTCCCTATTTTTTACTTTTTTTTGGGGACGCGATTGCGGGGGCCTTTAACTCTTTTTCTCTTAGCAGAAAATCTGAAGAAGCCGAAGCAAGAAAAACTAAATCAGCTGAGATTGATAAGTAAAATAACTTTTTGAACCCTCATCTTTTTGTCTCGCGTGTCTTTCTCCAAATATGTTGTGCCCTTGGTGGACGTAACAGTGCTATTGCAGTTTTTACAACATTTCCAGTTATTTTAAATTCTGCAACCTCTGAGGGCTGTGCCACATGCATTAACTGACTAAATCTATAAACATTAGTGTTGTTATGCAGTAGTGTTTAGTGGATAGGTACATAATCATCCTGAAAAATGACATCATCATCATCAGGCTGATGGAAAGATCGAATATCCAGCTGTATAGTTCCTTTAGAGATATTTGCCGCCATCTAACTTGTCTTTTCTCCTGATATGCAGCCTGAATCTCTACGACTCTGCTACCAAACTGTTTGCATTTTGGGACAGATGGTTTGAGAGAGGAGTGAAGAAGTCTTTTATATCAGTAGAGAGAAACCAACCCAAACACTTCAAGTTTCAACTTTTACAAACCCAGTTTAGAGCCTGATGCCCAGTCAGCATCAAAATAATTCACATCTCCTTTGAATTGGATTTCAGATGAGCTGAACGGCTTTTTCTGTCATGATCTGGCCTGTTTGCTCCCCCTTAATTGGTTATTTCTCTCACCTGTTGTTTTCCCTCCCTGCCTCAATTATCATTTATTCCCCTCACCTGTTTCCTCTGGTTTATATTCAGTTCAGCCTGACCTTTCACTGCCAGATCATTACTTGTCTTTCTGTTTAGCCTGTCTGTTAGTTTTGTTCCTTGGTTCATGTCCTGGATCCAGGCAGGCCAGTGGAAAGAGGGTTTTAATGTTTGTCTTCGTCTCCTGAAGTCCACTGTTCCTCCCCAGCGGAGTCCTCTGGGTTTTAGCTCAATATGTGGGGAGGTTCAATTTTTATCCAGTAAGCCTGGCTCAGGAGGAGACCAGTTTAAAGTACTGCATCAAGTTCTGGTTCCGCGTCCTGTCTCGGCTACCCTCTTCCACTGAGCCTGCCCATCTGCATCTGATCCTGTCTGCTCCTGTGCGTGACCACCTGGTCATGGCTTCTGGTCCCAGTCAGACTCTGAGACCCTCCTGGGAGCCTGTGGATGCGCTGGAAGTCTGGATCCTGCTTTCTGTTTCTGTTCCTCCTGATCTGGATCCTGTCTGTTCTAGATCCCTGACCAGGATCGGCTTCCAGCATCACCTCTGGGACTGCAGCACTGGGGACATTCCTTAAAACCAGGTAAGTGACCAACTCGGATAATCTTCTGTCAGATGATCGTGGTCACTTACCTTTGTTTCTCCCAGTACAGAGTGTCTGAGATTGGGCGGTGCCCCGCCCCCCGCCTGCAGTGTCCGCGAGCCACAGCTCCGCTTTTGTTTTGTTTTATTTAATAAACGTTTTGAACTTTCCCACTGACTGTCTCTCCTTGAATACTGGGTCCATCTGTCCTCTGTTCATGACATTTTCCAGTCAGCATAAACTCTGGGACTTCTCCCTCAACAGCTCGTTACAGCGAAGAGTGGAACGTTGTCAACCGTGAGATTTAAAATCCATTTGTTTTGTTCCTTCAGACCTTTTTAAAATGGATGACATGTTAGAGTATAAAATAGAGGAAAGAAATGATCAGTTAACATAGAGGCGAAAAAGCACCACTACTAACTCTGCAACCTTCAGTTTATACAAGGTTTACATTGAAACTTTTCAAGGCCTTTACATTCAGACCCTGAATTTGAGATAAAAGCAGAGTTTGAACTGAAAAGCAGGTTTGCTTCAGATAACAAGGATAAAGATGTTGCAGATGAAAAGGAGAGTAAAAGTCTAAACAGCTGAGAAACACGACGTGGTTTAAGCTGCATTTTCCACAGCAGGTAACAAAAGCCAGCAGAAAATCTGACCAACCAGCAGGAAATAGTAGAACGCACTGGATCCAACCTTCTAATGTAACAAGGACTTGTTGTTAAATGTGGCATTTAAGCAAAGCGTTACAAACAGATAAGATATTGATCAACTCTATTACTGCAAAGCATCCAGGTCATTTAGTAGGGGTGTGCATTGGCACTGCCCTCATGATTCAATTCAATTCGATTCTACGATTCATTGCGATTCATTGCGATGCATCAAAATCCCATTGACTTCGTAAAATCCAAACTGTGCCCAGATATCTGCTTTCCAAGCTTTTGGTGCGTTTTTATTTAGGCCTACCCGGCTATCGTGGTCATCTCCCTCCGCCTCAGCCATCTTGATTGTTGTTGGCATGCCTCCGGAAGTAATTGGAACTTCACAACTTGTCCATTTGAGGCCAGAAAATAAACAGTGACATAATGGATTATGGCGCGTTGCCACATCGATGCTGAATCGTGCATGCCCCGCATTGCAATGCATCGCTGAATCGATTATTGTTGACACCCCTATCATTTAGCTATTGTGAAAAAAATAAAAATAAAGCTTCTTCACTGCAAAAAATGGAAATCTAAATAAGTCATTTTTTCTTAAATTAAGTGCATTTTTTCTTGAATTGAGGAGGTAAATTGAGACACTCTGCCAATGGAACAAGACAATTTTACATGTAAAATAAGAAAAAAACAATTGCTTTGTCTTATTTCAAGTGTATATTATCTAATTATCTTATTTTAAGAGTAAAAGATACTCATTCCATTGGCAGATCATCTTATTTACCTGCTCAAATTAAGGGTAAATACACTTAATTTAAGCATGTTTTACTTATTTCTAGATGTTTTTTGCAGTGTTTTTGCAGTGCTGCAGAATCCAAATCATCAGCCCTCCTCCACCGTGTTTGACACAAGGCATGAGGTAAATTTTTTTTTTCTTTTAGTCCTGTAGTCCAGCTCCTTTTATAGATGTGCACACGATGTTGATGAGTTTTAGTCCATATTGGACAATGACTCACAGCCTCTCCACGACACACTGATCCAGCAGACGAGCTCCTTCAGCAGAAGACTCCTCCTACCTAGATGCACCACAGAGCGCCAGAGGAAATCATTCCTACCTGTGGTCATCAACCCCCCTCTAAAATTGACATTTATGCACTATTTTTGCACGCCACATATTACTTTACTGGGATTTATCACTTTACTTGGATTTTCACTTTATTTGATTTAGTTTTTACATATGCATAGATATATGTACAGATATATATACAGAAGAGCTATATGTGTATATATGTGTATATATTTTTATTCTTATTTTTTTTTTTTATCTTTATTATATTGTATAGTTGGATATGTGTATATATTATATAAAACTGTAAGTGGAGCGTGTAACAAAAGTAATTTCCCTCTCGGATTATTAAAGTACACTGGAAAAAAATCAAAATCTAGATAAGTCATTATTTCTTAAAATAAGAGCATTTGTTCTTGAATTAAGAAGCTAAAAGAGGATTTTGCCAATGGATCAAGACAATGTAGATTTAAAATAAGAAAACACAATTTTATTGTCTTATTTCAAGTGCATGTTATCAAATTATCTAATTTTAAGAGTAAAGATACTCCTTCCATTGGCAAACTATCTCATTTACCTACTCAACTTAAGGGTAAATACACTTAATGTAAGAAATTTGAACTTATTTCTATATCGTTTTTCCAGTGTATTTCTGATTCTGATGATGATTCTGATGATGATGATGAGTTAATCAAGCACATCTGATTGGATTAGATAACCTGTTGAATTCTATGAAGTTAAAATTCTACCAAAAGTGTGCATGTGTAATAAAAACGCTCGTACATAAATTGCTCTCCACATACATTCTGAATGTTTTATGATTGCAGATTCAAACAGCTATTAGCCTGAAGATGCTTTGCTAACGTTACTATTCACAGCCCGGTGTCACTACCCGATCTGTCCCGGAAGCACGATCCGTTCTGCGCATGCGCCATCATCCCATTTCCAGATATACATCCGGGTCGCCCTCGATTTTATTTTGTTAAAACAACCTAAATTACCTTTTTTCCACGCCAAAATAGTAATCGTACTAAAATATAACATGTTTAAGGTTAATAATGTATTTCCTGAGAAAATAAATGCATTCAAATTGTTTTACACTGGACAAAATCAAAATCTAGATACAGTAAGTCATTTTTTTCTTAAAATAAGTGCATTTGTTCTTAAATTGAGAAGGTAAAACAGACATTTTGCCAATGGAACAAGACAATTTACATTTAAATAAGGAAACACAATTGCATTTTTATTATTTCGAGTGCATTTTTATCTAAATATCTTATTTTAAGAGTAAAAATACTCATGCCATTGGCAAATCATCTCATTAACCTACTAAAATTAAGGGTAAATGCACTTAATTTGAGACAGTTTTCTTATTTCTAGATCGTTTTTCCAGTGTATCACTCGTCTCTGCCCGATCTGCAATGAAAACGGGATTTCTACGCTACTACCGGTAGCTTACTTTTTCGGCTTTGGATTTAAACATAAATCCATTTTTTTTAGCTTTATGTTTTCCTTTCATATTAACCTTATTCTATAGAGTGCATAATCTAAAATGCAGATAAACATGGTTTAATCATGTTTTGCCGGACTGCTCTAAGCATGTCCGATGGTGACGTCAGAGAAGCAGTTTAACGAAGACAATGTAAAACGCATCAAAATTGTCTCACAGAAGTCATAAAACGGTTCTTTTAAAATGTTTATTAGCGTTCTTAAATGAGTTAATGATAGGAATAAGTAATTTTAGTCCCATAATTACATTATTTATGGACACCTGGATATATATCTGTTTGCACGTTTGCAAGACGGATCGTGCTTCTCGGACGGGTCAGGTCGTGACACCAGGAAGTAAAACAGTCCTTTTAAAGAGACAGAACTTCCTGGAAAAGCAGCCAATCAGAGGCAGCTGATTTCTCAGGTTGGCTCCTTCCTCAAAGTGACATTGGAGCACAGAAACAGGTCCAGATGAGAGTAGGAGTGAATCTAGAGGAGCGTAAAAAGCAAAAGAAGGAGCCTGCATGGGTTTGGTGCATTAGGGCCCTATTGAACCTGCAATGCAAAACATTCGGAATGTGCATAGAGAGGATAATAACGTGTTTAAAATAAAACTGCTGGTATGAGCATTTATTAAACCCTTTTACCAGAATTCTGACTTCATATTTAAGTCTCTAGGCTGCAGAGAACTTAGAACATGGGGAAAACTTATTCTTTTACACTGGAAAAAAAATCTAAATTTAGATAAGTCATTATTTCATAAAATAAGTGCATTTGTTCTTGAATTTGTAGGGTAAAAGACATATTTTAACTATGAAACAAAACAATTTACAATTAAAATAAGAAAACACAATTACAAGATTACTTATTTCAAGTGCATTTTAGCTAAATATCTTATTTTAAAAGTCAAAATACTCATTTAATTGGCAAATCATATCATTTATGTACTAAAATTAAGAGTAAATTCACTTAATTTGTGAAATTTTTACTTATTTCTAGATCGTTTTTCCAGTGTATTCATTTTCTCTGCAAAAAAGTTGAATTTAATCTTTAAAACCTAAAATATAAGACAATTATCAGAAAATGCAACGCTTTTACTAAAAGTTTCGTTGAATATTGAAAGCATTCATTTATTTTAATAGGCATATCTGTACATTTATTACAAATGTTCTTTTCAAGAGCAAAACCATCACAGTGACGATGTATGATAGTTATTCTTAAAATAAATATATTTTCCTATGTTTTCAGCAGGTAAATAAAACAATTTACCAAAAAATTAAACACCATCATCTTATTTCAGATGCATAATATTTAATAGTCTTATTTTCAGAATAGTAATATCAATTCTAGTAGCAGCAAAACAGGAACTTTCAGCTCACTCTTACTTTAGTTTTTGCAGTGCCCGTTTTTTATGTATAAATAGAACTTGTTGGTTCCCTTTTTTGTTTTATTGTTTACATCTGAGGATAGATTTAATCATCTTCCCCATCTGTTAATGCCAACTTATTGGTAATATTGACATTCATTGCAAGAAATGTAATTGTAAATGTGTATTTTTCATTGTTTTCAAAAGATAAACAAGACATTTACCAATGGAATAAGTGCATCATATCTAATTATCTCAATTAAAGTGGAAAAACTCCTGATTTTATATATAGATCATTCTATTTAAATGCTCAAAATAAGGGAAAACATACAAGAACTTTCAAATCTGCTTTTGCAGTTTTTAAAAGTTGGACTTTTTTCATATCTTCATCTCATGTTCTCTAACCCCGATGCTTTAATTTTCCAAAGCTTTCTCAGATCCATGCCTATAAATAAGGTTGACTGAAGGCTCAGTCTGTAATTCTTTCACTCCGAAGTGTGAAGAGTAGACAGGAAATATAAAAGGATTGGTCGAATAAAGATATTCTCTGTAGCGTACTTGCTGTACTTTAAGCAGATGGCATTGTTTCAAGTTTCCACTTCCCTGTTTGTCAGCTGCCACACACAAGACGTTTATATGCATGTTTGATTGACCCACGCTGCAGTAATGTGATTACAGGGCAGGTGGGCCCAGGATCGCCCGTCGGCCTTACTTATTGGATTGAGCCAAGTGGGTTGTATATCATCTATTGTTCCTGGGTGGGGGCATTGCCTGGCAATTCACAAAATTGAATTTATAACTCTGTGTATGATAAATTTCGGCCTCTGTTCTGCAGTTAATGGGCCCTTGTTTGTTCCACGCATCGCCTTGATTTCCCTGCACTGCCAATACTGAGAAGTGTTGCTGTTTGCTGGCATGTAGGAGCAGCTCGGTAAACAGAAGCCTGCTCTCGTATTGATTGAACATCTGCGAGAGACGGTTGAGCTTGAGCTCTGCGAAACGGCAGCAGATACAAGGAAATACCTCAGAGGTAGGCGAGAGAAAAGGAGGAAGGAAAGAGAAAGAGACTGGCATATAGGAGAAAAGAAACTGGCAGCAAATTGACTTGCTCTGCTGAAAAAAAAAAGTGTTTCACAAATGTAGTTCCTTCTTAACAAGTGCTAATTGCTTGGATCCAGGTCCAGGAACAAAGAGAGAACAGCGTGTCGGTGCAGAGAGTGACATTTAGTTTTCCATGCAGGAGCTGATGGTGGGTTGCTTAATAATACAGCAGCTCTCTTCAAATCACAGGTGGTCACTTTGGGCTGCTTTTTCCAGGCAAAAGTTTTAAAAAGCCGACTCTGAATAAGAGTCCTACGCTGCAGAGCTGGAGGTCTCCAGTCTTAGTCGGGTTTTATTCAAACATATTCCCACTGCAGTTAATCTGTCCATCAGCCGGGTGATTATAGAAACAGGCCAAATGTTTGACTACAAAAATGCACCAACATCTATGTAAACCGACCATTGCACTGAAACATTCAGACAAAGAAGTTACACTTAAGCAACAAAGGTTTCTAACCGTACCGTTTTCTGTAAATTGCACCATTTTCAACCATAAATGGTTCTTGTTTTGTTGTTTTTTTGTGTTTTCTTTTTTAACTTAACAGCCTGTTCAGTGCGATGGGACTTTTTTTATAAAAGAAAGTTTAAACATTACAAAAAGTCTTAAAATGTTCCAAAAAGTCTTTTCAATCTTGTTTTGAGATCGTACTTAACCATTACAGATTATAAAAGTCTAATGATCTTAATCTGACGTAAAAAAAGTGCAGTAATCTGCCAGTGGGGTGAGAGAACTGCACTTAGTGAGACTTCATGATTTCAAGAAGTCTCACCAAGTGCAACTGGCAGATTATTGTAGAATATTCTGAAAACGAGATTAATAATCTTACAGATTCCGCTCTTGCTTTGTATAGAAATCTAAAAACAAGTTAAAGACTGTTTGGCTTGAAATAAGATTATAAGACTTGGTTGATAGATAGGTCTGTTGAAGCAGAAGGTATATATTTAAATGTAGTTTCATACTGTAAAAGTACAAATTCTGAACTATTAATCCTGCAGATTTAACCGAGGGTTTATTTAGTAAATCAGATCAGAAATCGTATTAATACAAAGAAGCAACACTTTGAATCAATATTTGGTGCTGGTTCATCATGACAGCAGGCTGTAAAATGGAAATCTGAGAAACTCATTTTTTCTTCACTTAATTCAACCAATAAAGTAATCCAATTTACCAATGGAATGAGATTATTTTCATTTAAAATAACAAACAAAACATATTAACTTATTCCATCTCCACATCTATTTAGTTTTTAAGAGCAAACAATCTTCCATTGGCAGATAATCTTAATTAGCTGCTAAAATCAAGAGGAAATAAACTTATTTTAAGACAACTTTACTTATTAGACCAGTTTTAGCAAAGCAGACGAGACTAAAGACCTTTAAATGAGGACCTTCCCATAAAGGTCAAAAGATTAATCTACCATCTACAATCTTTTATATTCAACATATTTCTTATTTTATAACTTCACACTTAAACTTGACTTTCATTGTCTTATACTTTTAATTTTGTAAAATAAAAAAATAGAAAAAAAAAGAGAATTCTGGTCATGACAAGGTCCATACACTGCAAAAAATGAAGTGTATGTAAGAGCAAATACGCTCATTTTACGAAATCTCACATCGTTTTACACTGGAAAAAATGATCCAGAAATACACATTTCTTGAATTAAGTGTATTTACTCTTGAATAGGTAAATTAGATACTTTGCTAAAAGAGTATTTTTACTCTTAAAATAGGATAATTAGATAATATGCACTTGAAATAAGACAATGCAATAGTGTTTACTTATTTACACTGCAAAAATGTAATCTAGAAATAAGTCAAAATGTCTTAAATTAACTGTATTTACCCTTGATTTGAGTAGGTTGATAAGATGTTTTGCCAATGGAATGATAAATTTTTTACTCTTAAAATAAGGTAATTAGATAATATACACTCTGAAATAAGACAATGAAATAGTTTCTTTTTTCTTATTTTAAATGTAAATTTCTCTCATTCCATTGGCAAAGTGTCTCACTTACCTCCTCAATTCAAGGAAAAACGCACTTATTTTAAGAAAAAATGACTTATCTAGATATTGATTTTTCCCAGTGTATATCTAAATTGTCTTGTTCCATTGGCAAAATTTCTCTTTTATCTACTCAATTCAAGAACAAATCCACCAATTTAAGAAAAAATTACTAATCTAGATTAAATTTTTTCCAATGTAGGTCAGTTTTTGCAGTGTACTACCAACCTCTGCTTCCTTTGCCTAAACTTGTCATATTCGTTGAACTTGGTTAGAGCTTGTTTTGCCTTGAGATCAACTTTTAAAGGAGATGCAAGACCAAATACTGCTGTATTTTCCTCAAACAAAAAGCTTTTGGTGGAGATTACAGATGAAAAGTTTCATTTGGTTTTGTGAGGAATTATTCTAGATAAAACTAGATGATATTTCATCTCTCACTAGATTTTCTCTTTACACCATCAGCAACCAGATAACCCAATAATAAACCCCATCTCTCCTCTATAGCAGTATTTTCCCCTTAATCTCAGCAGGCTGATAAATGAGCTGCCAATGGCATCACTATTTTAATTCAGTTGTGTTATTGTTTCTTGTATTAAGGATAAATCTTTTCATTCCAATGGCAAAGTGTCTTACCTACCTGCTCAAATCAATGGAAAATACAATCATTTTACACTGTAAAAAAACAAAACAATCTAGAAATAAGTAAAAAATTCTTCAATTAAATGTATTTACCCTTAATTTGAGTAGAGAAATAAGATTTTTGGGGTATTTTCACTCTTAAAATAAGTTAATTAGATTAGATTAGAATTGTTTTTCTTATTTCAAATTTAAATAGTTTTGTTCCATTGGCAAAGTGTTTCACTTACCAGCCTCAATTCAAGACAAAATACATTTATTTTAAGAAAAGATTACTTATTTAGATTTCAATTTTTGCAGTGTAGGAAAACTTTACTTACTCCACACTGGAAAAAATGATCTAGAAATAAGTAATTTTTTTTTGTATTTGTGTTTACCCTTAATTTGAGTAGGTACATTAGATAGTTTGCCAATTGAATGAGTATTTTTCTCTTAAAATAAGATGCACTAGATAATATGCACTTGAAATAAGACAATGGAATTGTGTTTTGTGTCTTATTTTAAGTGTAAATTGTCTTGTTCCATTGGCAAAATGTCTCTTTTACCTCCTCAATCCAAGAACAAATACACTTATTTTAAGAAAAAAACTTGTCTAGAATTTTTTAATGAACAGTTTGCAGTGCAAATAACTTTAAACTCCAAAATGAACCCGAAACTCTCAATAAAGTCACTCTGAGCAAAAACAGCACTGATTGGGATTCAGGGACAATAGAAATGAACTTTAAAAAGCAACTTAAAGCACGTGGCTGCGTGCTTACTCGGGTAACATGCAGGGCGGGTAGGAGCCCATACTCACATTTCTGTCACATTATCACTCTCCTGAGGAGCCAGTGGTGGGATGCTGCTTATCCCGTTGGGCTCTAGGCACTGCATCATGGCAAAAGAGCAGCGGCAAGCGGACGGGCATCCTCCCAAAGTAGGTGCAGGCGACAGGCTGAGCAGGGTTAGCGCCAGGGGCAAGAGAAGCACCAGGACCCTGGGTGCCACGTCCATCTCTCTGAGTACCACCTGAGTGGTAGCAGCAGTTGGTGTCTGAGTGCTTCACCTAATGAAGAGTTAATGAAGAGTGGTGGAGAGCTTCCTCTCTGGCGGGGTTGAGATCCCAGCTGGTCAGGGTTTGATAGGGAGCCACAGCTGTAGTGAGCAGCAGGAGGGGCAGGCACACGAGCAGGCTGGAGGCCCCTGGGGACATGCTGGTGGTGGGCTGGAGCTTCTCCTCTTTACCTCCCTCTCTCCTCGTCTCCTTCACCATTAAGGGAGGAGCAACATATTAACATGGGCCAAAGTCACCAGACACCTCAGAGAGCATGATAAAGGCAGGGGGGGGGACTAAGGGTGTGAGAGCAGACCCAAGAAGTCAGGGCTGCAGGGCACAGACTCTTCCTCCTCCTGCAGCATCATCATCATCCCTCTGCACTGATTGTTTATGAGTTCATGGTGGTTTACCATCACATATGTATTTATGCATGAGAAAATGGACGGTGTTTGGGGGGGCATTTGCTGCAAGCTCTTTGAACTCCTAACAGCACTGAGCAATGACCTGTTTATCTTTATCTTCAGGTGCAATCACTGAAACATGTAAAACCCACTCAGGCCTGATCATGTGAGCGCCTTCCTGCTGGAAATGAGAAGAAAGCAATCAAACCTGAGAAGAAGTCAGGCCGTCGGTGAAGTTGGAGGACTCGAACACAGAGTTGATTGAGAAGGCAGATCCAAAAAAATAAAAAATAAAAACACTTGCAGCAGTTCAGGAAATCAATAAAAGAAAAAGAAAGTGAAAACAAAGCAGAAGGTAGACATAAGGAGCCGAGACAAAAGAGGAGAAACGGCAACTCAACAGAAAACAGAGAAAACATCATATATTGTCAGGGACAATCAGCGGAGCAGAATTCAGGTGTGAACAGAACCGAGAAAATCGAGGGAAAGTAAAAAAAGCTCCTGAAGTGAACTTAAATGAACCAAGAGCTACAGGCTGCTCTGAAATCTACACTAAAACCATCAGAGATCATGCTAAAGAATAGAATGTTTATTTTTTGTTTAAAATCAAGACTTTTCAAACATTTAAATGGAGGAAGAAAAAAAACTTCTTTTTGCTCCCCAAAAAAATCTAATTAGATTAAGTGTATCTACCCTGTAATCTAATAGTGCAATCAACTCTTTAGGGGTAGTTTAGTAATTTAAAGGGGATTTTAGTTTATTTTACTGTGTAGTTTGCAGCAGCTGACTTTTCTGAGTTGAACTGGGAAAAACTTCTCACATATAAAGCCTTAAATGGCCAAGCTCATCTGATCAGAGATCTGATTGTTCCTTATGTTCCTAACAGAGAACTTTGCTCTCATTCTGCAGGTTTACTAGTGGTTCCTAGAATTTCTAAAAAGTAGAATGGGAGGCAGATCTTTTAGTTATCAGGCTCCTCTCCTGTGGAACCAACTACCAGTTTTAGTCCGTGAGGCAGACACCCTGTCTACTGGGATATCCAGCGAGGATACATTTGACCCGTCCTTCAGATCGGGCAAAAAGGATGCATTTGAAGGTCGCATAACGCAGGGAGTCTTGGAATCAAACCAGACCTCGGCGCCACACTATGACGTAATCGTTTCTCCGAATCTGGCCTTTCGGAGGATGCAGCCCATGAATTCGAACAGAGAAATAAGCTGTGCTGCTACCGTCAACACCTTTGTTTATAGATGTTGGAGATCGGCCTGTTTTTCAGTGTAGTCCTGTTTCTCTGACTGTGACTAACTGGATGTGCTCTCTTCATCCTCTGGCATGGGAGCTGGCTTCGGAGCTTCGTCTGCCTGGCTGTGTGTTTCCTGGACCGGGGCTGCTTCTTGTGACAGCTGCTTTTGTATCGCTGTTTTTCGTATATATCTGCTTCTGTCTCCTTGAACCCCAGTGAATATGCCTCAGCAGATGGCGCTCACACTGAGCCTGGTTCTGCTGGAGGTTTCTTCCTGTTAAAAGAAAGTTTTTCCTCTCCACTGTTGCCAAAAGCTCAACTCAACTCAAACCTTATTTATAAAGCACATTTAAAACAACTTGGGTTGACCAAAGTGCTGTACAGGAATCACAGTTAAGGAACATAAGATAAGAACATGCTTAGTGTGAGGGATTGCCTTGACTCAATAAGTCGATGCAATCAACTGGTTTTCCTTGGATAGAAAACTTTAAATCAATTTGACTGGATGATCTGGTTGAACTGTAAAGTGCCTTTGAGATGACATGTTTATATAAATAAACTGAATTGAATTTAATTGAAAAAGATTGGTCGGACGGGGGAGAGGATACTTCCTTTTTAAATGAAAGCGGGCCCATGAAGAAAAGTGAACCAATATGGGATACGTAGAACACTAACTATGAGAAAATTACTGGCTTACTTACAGTATGTGAGAACTCACAAGTTACCTACGGATATCCTGATCGAATAAAAACATGTATTTAATACTATGGAAATATCTTCTAAATAGACATAAGATTTTACTGTATTTGTTTAAACATATTCCTCAACAAACCTTCTGGTTTGAAAATATATTTAAAAATGTAAACATCCTCCAAACTGAACACTCAATAAACCATAAATCTACCTTCCTAAACCCTTTCACATTGATAGCTGAACCCTGCATGCCTTCACTGACCATCTGTCAAACCCAACATTAACCTGCTCTGGAGACCCACCACTGTTCATCTCTTTTATGCTCTCTGTATGATCAGAGCCTGTTTCCTCCCGTGGGACAGATAGTTGCCCCGCCCTCATCCCTCTTAGTCACTCTACACATGAGTAGGGGTCATAGTGTCCTGACCACAATTACTGGCCATAAGCCGAATCACTGTTTTTGCTGCTGTCATCAAAATTATCTGCTGTCTTAATTACTTTTTCTTTTATGCCTCCTTTTTCTCTCGGTCTTAGCTCAGCAGATATGGTGGAGGGACAAGGCCCCCCATTCACAGGGAAAGTGTCTGAGAGATCAAGTGCAGCAATTTGAAGCTGAAGAACAGCATCGGAAGCAACACATCATGCAAAAACTGCACATGCAAACAAAAAGCAAAAAAAAATCAGGACACATTATCTTAAGCATGCAGGTTAACCTATGAGTTTTCTGCATCATTTTGTAAATGACTTGATATTTTTGCCATTCAGCAGATTTATAAATATATGCTTTTACAAATTTATATTTAGGAATTAATGTTTTACAATGCCAGAGATAATTGCGAACTGATGATTTGCTGTACCAGAATCTGCAGAAACAATTACAACACTGGAAAAACGATCTGAGAAATAAGCAAAAGTGTCTTAAATTAAGTGTATTTACCAGCAATTTAAGCAAGCTAAATAAGTTAGATTTGCCAAAAGGAATGAGTATTTTTAGTCTTAAAATAAAATAATTACATAATATGCACTTGGAAAATAGGACAATGCAATTATTTTTTTCTTATTTTTAATATAAATTGTCTTGTTCCATTGGCAAAATGTCTCTTTTATCTCCAAACATCCAGGAATAAATGCACTTATTTTAAGAAAGAATGACTTATCTAGATTTCGTTTTTTTTTCCAGTGAATATTTTTAAAAATTGGTTAAAAAATGTATGAGGTTAAAAAACAGGTAAACAACACTGCAAAAAAACTATCTAGAAATAAGCTAAAATTTCTTAACTTAAGCATATTTACCCTTTATTTCAGTATGGAAATAAGATGATTTGCCAATGGAAGGAGTATTTTTACTCTTTAAATAAAATAATTAGATAATATGCACTTTAGATAAGACAATGCTATAGTTTTTTCTTATTTTAAATGTAAATATCTTGGTCCATTGGCAAAGTGTCTCGCTTAACTCTTATTTTAAGAAAATAAACTAAATTGAACCTTTTTTTTTTGCTAAACCTTCCTTGTAATATAATAATAAAAATATGATTCAAATTCTTCCATTCCTGATTCTGAAAACTGAAAATGCCATCAGAAAGTATAGAGTTCCCAGAGATTTTTATTTTTCTATTTATTTTTCTACACTATAAAAAAAATTAGAATGATTAATGAAAATGTTTGTGCAGTATAAGCTGTTTTTCACATGTAGATTTAGCACGGCTCCCTTGCAACATAAATGTTCTGGGTTTGATTCCCAGCCCGGGAATTTGCATGGAATTTGCATGTTCTCCCTGTGCATGCGTGGGTTCTCTCCGGGTACTCCGACTTCCTCCCACAGTCCAAAAACATGAATGTTAGGTTAATTGGCTTCTCTAAATTCTCCTTAGGTGCGAGCGTGTGTGTGCATAGTTGTGTATCACTGGCGACCTGTCCAGGCTGACCCCGCCTCTCGCCCATAGACAGCTGGAGATAGGCAGATTAAGCAGTAGAAAACCCATATACCACACATATATAAGTTTATTATATACAGAAATAAGTAAAAATTATTTAAATTGAATGTATTTACCCTTAATTTGCATAGGTAAATGAAATAGTTTGCCAATGGAATGAGTATTTTTACTCTTAAAATAAGATAATTAGATAATATACACTTGAAATAAGACAATGCAATTGTGTCTTCTTATTTTAAATGTACATTTTCCTGTTCCATTGGCAAAATGTCTCTTTTATCTCCTCAATTCAAGAACAAATGCACTTATTTTAAGAAAAAATGACTTATCTAGATTTTGATTTTTTCCAGTGAGATGCTTCACACTCTCAGGATTTCAATTGGTGCAATTCTCCCCTCTGCCAGTAGATCCCACCAAAGGGAATTGAATGAAGCTTCGGAGAGCAGAACACTTTATGAGACAATAGTTAAAAATGATTCAATGCATCAAAAAGCCTAATTTTGCCATCATTAGTTTCCACAGGTGTCAAGTAATAGAAGTACAAATACTTCGCTACTCTGTATTTAAATACACTTTTAGGTATCTATACTTTACTCCATTACTTATTTTTCCTCCTACTTCTGACTTCTACTCATTACATTTTCACACAAGTATCTTTACTTTCTATTCTTTACATTTTAAAAAACAAACGTTACTCGTTACTCTTGTTGGCCCAGTTTAATGTTTCTAAATCTTTATTTCCTCAGTCATGTGCTCCATCCAATGCAGATCATTGGCTCCATCCACATCTGTAGTGAAAACTAGTGTGATTGGATGAGTCATAGAACGCAAACACTCATTGGTTAGCTAAAAGGAAAATCATCAGAAGCAAGCAGGTGTTCTTCAAACTGCTAACGTGAATTGTCTATGCCATGCTGCAATGTGGGATTCAGAAAAAGATGTTGAAATGTCTGAAAGGTCGGACACAGGCGAGCTGCATCAGAGACGACCAACAAACCTCCCTCTATCCTGGCCCTTTCTCAAAGAAGAATTTTGAAATATAATTTACAACACTTTTTAATCTATAGTGGCATCTGGTGTTTTTCTTAAAGGTTACTTTATACTTTTATACTTTAAGTAAAGTTTTGGAACACAAACCTGTATTTGACGTTACAAGACAATAACAAGTCATTTGGGGGAAAAGTTTAGGGAAGCATGTTCTTACATGGTATGTAACCTCATCTCGATATTACTCTTCTATAAACTGAGTGAAAATGTTTACAGCTGAAAAAAATGTCATTGCATTTAGCTCTTTTTGTCTTCATTAAAGGTTTGTGTTTGTATATGTTTCAATAACTATAGTAGGTATAGTACTGTATCAGTTTCTTTGTTATTCTATTGTCAACCCTAGTCCAATATTTTGCAAACTTATCATATGTCTAGATTTTTATCTCAGACTCCTCTACAAGATTATCAATTGTCGATTCATTCTAATATCTACTGACCACAGAGCCAACCACAGTCCTCAGATGGCCAAAACGCAGTATATGACTCAATTTGCGTTTCGGTGGGCCTCTTAGCAGCACCAAACGAAGAATTGCTAATTAAAGACAACCAGACACTGAAACCCATCAAAGTGAAACCTATTAGCCAACCCCGAACATTTGTAGTACTCCACTAAAAGTCCTCCATAAAAACCAAGTACACAGTGCTAATATAAACACATGTTTTGGAATATAACCAACTTTTACCTGGCAATGCCTCAAATATATTCTCATTATCTACCATGGAAATCGCGACGTAAAAGTTGCGCACAGTATTTCAGAGGTTTTAATGCTTCCTCGAAAATAGATCAGTGGCGCATGCAGGCGTTACTTAAAGCAGGATCCGCTGATCTAGATCTAAAACTGGGAAAAACAGTAATAATCACTCTTCATGTCTCAAAACTAGGTTGCTTGCTGTTTTGTATCTTAGGGTCAGGGTTAGGGTTAATTGTATGTTAAATTGTATGTTATTGAATGGTGCGTAAGATGCACAAGGATATCTTGTCTCGAGGCAAGACGTAAAAATACGACGAAATACGACGAAAAAAACGTCAAAAACATACGAAATTACGGTGCATAACTTTCCGTACGATTTTATACGAACTCATAATGAGAATACACTGAAATGTTTCTTCCTCCACTGGAAAAAATCTAAATCTAGATAAGACACTTTGTTTTAAAATAAGTTAATTTGTTGTTTGGATTGAGGAGGTAAAAGTGACATTTTGCCAATAGACCAAGACAATTTACATTTAAAATAAGAAAATGCAATTGATTTGTCTCATTTCAAGTGCATTTTATCTAATTATCTTTTTTTAAGAGTAAAAATATTAATTCCATTGGCAAACCACCTCATTTACCTACTCAAATTAAGGGTAAATATACTGAATTTAAGACATTTTTTACTTATTTCTAGATCATTTTCCCAGTATATATTTTAAACTGTACCTGTGCAAAAAAAAATCGCAAAGACCTCTGCTACTCTTGCAGCTGGTTCGCTGGAGCTTCTGTCTATCTCAAAATGGTCCATATCATTGGATTCTGTTGAATGTGACCAGTCGCTTACATCCATCCTGCATCCTCAAACATTTTTTTTCTGCTTAGCTTTGTGTATATAGTGTGTAATTACAGTGTGTAAATAAAGAGTGTTGAAAACAACAAGTGATTTTTGGGAGGAAACTGTATTTTTATACCAAAATATATAACATATAGCATTCCAAATTCTAGTTTTCAAAAATAAATTTCAAATTTCAGATATTATGCTAAACTGTTCCAAAATGGCACAGCAGGAGTTCGCCAGGTTTTTTTCAAAAAAAATTTAAACATCTAGAACTTCTCAGTTGCTTGTTGGATGGACACCAAACTTGCTATACATGTAACCAAGAAGTTGCAATTGCAGTTCATTATGTCTATATCCTTCATTACTTTTTGGCATTTTAGATCTAGTTTACTAAGGCCCACAATAATTTACTTTCAAAATGTCACTTCCATTCCTTTCTCCACACTGCAAAAACGATCTAAAAATGAGAAAAATTGATCAAATTAAGTGTATTTATCCTTAATTTGAGCAGGTAAAATAGACGATTTGCCAATGGAATAAGTATTTTTACTCTTAAAATAAGATAATTAGATAATATACACTTGTGATATGGCAATATAATTGTTTTTACTTATTTTAAATTTAGATTATCTTGTTCCATTGGCAAAGTGTCTCACTTACCTCCTGGATTCAAGAAAAAATTCACTTATTTTAAGAAAAAAATCACTTATTGAGATTTGAATTTTTTGCAGTGCAGGAACTTTATGTCAGTTGATAAAAATGTTAGTAATTTAGGCAGTGTACATTTTGAAAAATGCCTTAAAAAGTAATAGTATGCCTCTTTTGGAAAATATACATGCTATGATAAAGAGTTGCTATCTCTGGTTAAACACAAAGCAAATATAAAGTTTTTAAATCTAAAGAAGAAATACATATAGATATAAGAAAAAAATATCAATATATTGTAAAAGCTTCAACAAGTATACAAACTAAAGTCGTAGGGAAGTCATATTTAAATTTCAAATCATTCTGGCTTAAACATGTAAATAAATGCACTCTTTATCAGACCATATTGTCCCAAAAGTTAGAAAATTTCTATTTTTAAAAAAATTCAGTCTTAAAATCAGTGTTTTTTTTTCGTTATCTTATGCAGGCCAGTTAGATATACGTCAGCCTGAACACCTAAATTTGGCCAATTATATATCAACGGTCATCTGTCAATCAAATTTTTTTCGGTCATAGCATTTTGATTCATGTGTTGCAGCTAATATACGCAACGGTTGAAATCAGAATCCTTTCCTTTCCCATTGAGTTGCGTCCCAGTGTTCACGGGGATGGACGTCTGTGTCTTCGGCAGGCATAGAGCTAACAGAACTGGCAGCGTTGCGAGGCAAGGGCTCAAACATGTACGGCTGGAAGCCTTCTACACCAAACCAAGCTTCTGCCGCCCTGGCGTCCTCTTCCACAACATCTTCGTCCCCGCTTTCCTCCTCTAAATAAAAAATGGATGACGGAGGAGACTCATCCACGACCTCCGACACTAAACTCTCCTCCTCTTGCATGTTTCCTCTGTCCATAGCGTTCCTTGACAGCGTCGTTTCTAAGTCACCAATTTAGTGCTAATTGGTCCCAATTGAATTTCCCATTGGGAACCTACTAGCTCTAAGTTGCTAATTGTACATACCTGTAATGCCTTCAAACAGTAATTTATTGACAAGGTTTGGTTTGAACATTGTCCTTTCTAAAACAGGGCACTGTCTCTTCTTTACATACAGTTGTCTCAGGATCAGGACTGTCCTGAAAACCTGCTTTGGTTAAAAGAGAACTGTTTTTATTCATATATTTGTACTAATTTTTTTACGAATTTCAAACCTGCCATTTCTCTCTAAGTTTATGTAATAATGTTTTCTGTCACAATTACAAGATTATCTCTCTCTGACTGAAATTGCATGAATCAAGTCTACGAAGAATGAACGCATGAATTCTTCGTGATGAGGTTTTTGTCCTTCAATCCTGGAGATGAGGAGATTTTATTCTCCACTTTCCCTACATGCATGTTCAGTGTGAGGGATTGCTGCAAAGTCAACTACTTTCGCCACAACCTCATCCAGGATGATGGGATTCTATGAGTCAATAATTTGACGAAATTAGCTGTGTTTCTGAGGTAGAAAACTTCTAATCAGGCAGTCTGAATTGTCTCTGTAAAGTGCCTTGAGATGACTTGTAATGTGAATTGGTGTTATGATAATAAAACCCGAATTGAATACTGTGACCACTTTGTAATATTCAGGAGTTAGGTCTTTGGGAAGAACTCCTTATTTCATCATATTGAAATTAATTGTCAGGGTAATTAGAAAGCCTAAAATTGTTGGGATCTGGAGATTCTCCACCTTCTCCAGCAGAGTGGCTGTGGATCCTCCTGGGCTGGAGCCCTCCAGCACCAGCTGGCGATGCTCATCAGCTCATCAGGAGACCGGCCTTTATAAGCAGCTGCCCAGACCTTCGCCGGCGCGCGGTTAGTTTGGTTAGCGAACCTGAGCCTCTGAATTTACAAGTTTCCTCTTAGGAAACCTAATTCTAATTGTCTGTCTTCACCGGGGTCTCTGAGAAGCTCTGGATGAGCTTAATCAGAATCTGCCTGCCTGCTCTAGAGAGCCAAACCTGAACTTCACTCTGGAATCCACCTGTTGCTCTTAGGAAAAAGCTAATCACTTCAACCAAAGGTCTGTTCACTGGAAGTCAGAGAGGCCAAGACGCTGCTGCTGCCCTAGCACTCTGCTGAACCAACAGTCTCTGGACACAACCGGTTCCTTCTCTCTGAACAAACCTGGACCTCTTCATGGTATCCCACTGAAATATCTGAAAACCCTTTTAACTCATCTGTATACCCAGCTTCAACAACTATCTAAAAGATCTCTGCAGGCGCCAGAGAATCCTGCACGGACCTGAACCACGGAATCTTGTTTGTCTTGTGTGAAACTTTAATAAACTCTGTTAAACCTTTTACCAAATCTCCAGTGGTGTTCTGCATGTAGGGTTTATCTCTAAACCGATCATGACATAACCAGTGGGAGCTACATGGACCTGTAACCAGATGTCTCCACCACCATGCTTTATGATTTTCTCATTCTAATATTTAAAAAAC
>JAGKQL010000063.1:38580170-38600793 GCA_018398635.1 Cyprinodon brontotheroides
AAAGTATACAAAAGATGCCATCAGCATTTCAGATGGTGGAAAGTTTCTTTATTCCTGCTTCAATACTTCAAAAGTTTATTTTTTTATATGATTATCAGATAAAGTCACTTCAAGTTTAAGAAAACACAGTAAGTGTTCACCACCTGGTTTCTACATTTTAAGAGCAATTTTTGTACAATCATTTACATCAACAACCAGTAACGTTGATTTTTTTACCCTATAATGACAAATGTATCATATTTGATACATACGGTTTCCGAATCTGACACCTTTTGCATAATTTAATGCTAAAAACTTTGCTCAAAATCCTACTGTACACAATCAGATATACCTGATAACAGCCAGTAGAAGACTACACAAAAAATAATCTTGACTTATCACATAGTAATAAATTATTACATATCAAAAATGTATTTCTGTTTCTTTTTCTCTTTTACATATTTTGTTAAAAGGCCAAATAAGGACTTCGAAAACCCAAAAAAAAGTAATTTTCTGTTTTGTTTTACTCTTGAATCGAGCTTTAAAATACTTGTGTTAAATAATTTATTTCAAGAATATTTACTTATGTAGTGTAAAAAGAACGTTTTAAAGGATTTTCTATAAAATTAAAACCCTGTAATGTTTATATCAAAAATGTTTTATCAGATCTGTACATTTAGACGGAACAAGAAACAAAGGGTGTGTTTGCCTAACAGACTTTTTTTTTTTTTTCTATAAAACACGGCGGGCCCCGGACTCTTACCAGACACGGCCCTCCCCTCCCTGATCAATATCCCACAAAGAAAAGACAACAGTATTCGCTGCAGCCGTCTCAAATTCTTCATCACTTTCCTTTTCATATTTATTTACACCAACCAACCCTCACCCACCCTGTTTTTCATGCATGTCCTGGACCAATTGGTTCCACCTAGAACTGCCTGTGGTTTATAAGCTGAATCAAACAGTTAAGGATGTATTTGAAGGCAGAGCTTCTATAACCGTTGAGCTTGTCCTAGTTATTAATATGAGTTTAATGGTGCGTACAGAACCAAGAATCGATGGCTGGACTGAGCCGTAGTAAAAGCTGGATCAGTGTGTAGGACCCTGTGTGTGTAACTAGATCGGCGTCTCTGCCCCTCATTAGCAAGCAGGCTGTGGACACCGGAGGCCTTCGGAGAGCCTCATGCAGATGAGTAGAAACCTGAGCTGAGCTGGGAGTTTGGGAGGAGGTCAAGACAGCAGAAGGGAGGTATAGAAAAAAAAAGAGAACTTTTCTGGCTGTTTCTCACCCTATAAACACAGATTAACTTTCCACTTTATAAACAGCTTTACTCTTATTGAAATGTTGTATCTTTAGATAAGTTGCGATTAAAACAATACATTTCCCATGTCAATAGTTGCTGCAGATATAAACTATATCCTATTGACTTGCTAGGGACTTTGGTCTGTTTAGATTCATTTTAATAGATTGAAAACTTTGTTTCGATATGACTTAGCTGTGTGATCAACGAGATGTGTTACACTAGTAAAGACAAATCTCCCAGACCAGAGGTTTCCAGATATTTCCGCCTCAGAATTAACAACACAACAAACTGGTGACCCCCAAAAATACATCGAATTTCAACACCCAATTTATTTATACATATAGATTAATTATCTTATAATATATTACAACATTTTGAATGTATTTTTAATTATTCAATAATGCATTTTACAATTTAATGATATATTTTGTATATGACTCATGATTCAGATAAAGAAATGTTACATTTATTTATTGTCAGGATTGGTGGATAGTTCACAATCTAACTGCAGAGCTGAGGAGGGAGAGATGATTTCTTGTAATATAATATAATAATAATATAAAGAAGTAAAAGTAGAGAAGCCATAATTCAGAACGGATTTACAACACACTCAGAAACCAATAACTAGGAGACATTCGGGAGGAATAAACTGAAAGAATGAGACAATGAAAATAATCCAGCAAGCACTAACTGCAGTACAGGAATATTTACTGTATGCTAAGCAAAACAATAAATGGAGTAATCAACTGATTGGGAGCAGGTGTGGACAGAAGCGTCTAGAAGGGAGCTAGGGGAAAGGAAAGTGGCACAAGGGGCCACTGTAGAAATACTGCAGTGCTCCAATACAACCAGAAACCTACTAGGATTATGCAAAATGGAAACGAAACCAATGACCTAGAAAAGACATAATATTATTATAAATACCTTTTATTATCCCACATTTAAAAAGGCAACTCTTTATCTTTTACCATTTTCTTTTCACCTTCATGTTAGAATATTTTTTGAGCTTGCATCTTCTTTTTGCTGTAACCTCTGAATTTGCCTTTTCCTTGATTCCTGGACACACTGCAAACCAGTTTTTAGAATATTGATTGACTGATTGACTTTATTCATCTCACAGTGGAGAAATGTATTTGTTACAGCAGCTGAATTATATATACATTATATACAATTCGTCCATAAATTACAGCGTTTTTTTTTTTTTTTTAGGATTCTAAAACTGGGTCATTGAACATGTTATTTACATTGGTATTTATATAGATGGATATTTCTATTGCAATGGGTGTCGAATATAAAAAACTGGTTATTGCACAAGGTTTTAAATAGTAATTACACATTATACATTGCACAAGTTATTGCCGTTGTAGTGTAGAGTCTGATGGCAGCAGGGATGAATGACCTGCGGTTAGCGTTCCTTTTTACAAGCAGGGAATAAAAGTCTTTCTCTAAAGGAGCTGCTCAGCTCCTCTATAGTCTGGTGCAGAGGGTGGAAGGTGCTTGGACAGCACCCTCCTCTCCTGCTCAGTCTCTTTATGCAGCAGACAACAGCGTAGAGGAGGGCTGATTCCATCACAGAGTCATTAGATAGAGAAAGTAGGAAAGGAGAACACGTATCTGATGTAAAAGGCTGCAGCATCCACGGCGCCATCTTGGATATCTATGCATTAATGCGTCTTTTAATACTTTAATCTTTTGTTTAGTTTAAGCAAGTTAGATATTCAGATTTTTATTTATTTATTTATTTTCTGCCTGGTTCTGCTGGAGGTTTCTTTCTGGTAAAAGGGAGTTTTTCCTCTCCACTGTCGCTAGAAGCATGCTTAGTGTGAGGGATTGTATTTGAGTCAATGAGTCGATGCAATCAACTGGTTTTCCTTAGATAGAAAACTGAATCAATCTGACTGGATGATCTGGTGAACTGTAAAGTGCCTTGAGAGGACATGTGTTGTGAATCGGCGCTATAGAAATAAACTGAATTGAATTGAATTGAATGTTTTTCATTGATGTCTCAGAAGTTTTTAAAGATGAGTTGGGCCTCAAGGAGTCACTTGGTCAGAGCCCAAACCTGCTTACATTTAAAACCTTTGGATAATCCGTGAGAAAATATTAAACATGCTTGGCTTTTATGCCAGATTATAAATATAAAGAATGTTTTATAGATTGCTGAATACAGCAGGCAAGCTTCCCTACCAGATTAATAAAAAAAAATACACCGTAGGGTTAAATATTTTTGTTTTCTTCTGTCTTCCTAACATAGAATTAGATTAAATGCCTCTTTATCACCATAATGCTTATTTATCTGCTGGTTGCATAGAGATATAAAAGGTTAAACAGTTTTACAGCAAATAAAAGCTTCCAAAAAACACCAGAGCTTGGTTGAAACCCTCACATGTTCATCACAGAGGAACACAAACCAGGTCAGAATCATTCACTGGGCCAATTATCCTTTATGACTGGCCTTTGACCATAAACTTCCCTGAACCAGTGAAATGAAGCATCCTGTGACTCATCAAGAACATGTCGAACCGCCAATGTCAAGAACATGTCGAACCGCCAATGTCCACTTTATGAAATATACCTCATACTCGGCTGTGCAGAAGCTAATAATCCAGGAAAATATGAAGCGGGAACATAATAATTGTGTGCTGTTGTCGTTCTGTGCGTTATTAGAGGAAGAACAAATGCAGCCAAACAACCAGCAAATGGAGAAATCAGTGGCTTTTCATGGAACCCTTCTTTAGGTGAAATCAAACTTTATAAACACAGGCAGGGTGTTTTCTAGTTTATTGGGTTTGTTTCCATTTTGTGTTATTCCAGTTTTTTTTTTGGTTATATTTTTGAATTGTTTAGTATTTCTTGAGTTAATCTCTGTTGCCCCCTTGTGTTTGTTTCTTTCCCCTTGACTTTCTTTTGGATGCTTCCATCCACACCTGTTCCTTGTCAGCTCATTCGTCCAGTCTTTGTTCTGTCTCCCATATATACTCTCCGTGCGTAGTTCGTCAGGGGTGGTACCTTGTCTTTCCTTGGCTCCTTATGTGTGTTTGCCCTAATCTCCCCTAGATCCTGGCTTTCTGTATTTGTTATAATTGGATTTTTGGATTTCTGCCTTATTAAATCTGCAAGACTCACCTCTGCCTCCTGGTCTCTGCATTTTGGTCTTCAAAAACCTCCACTAACTGTGACATATGCAGTATTTTTGTATTGGTGTTATCAGTGTGATGCAGTAGCCTGGGTGCCATTCTCGAACTTAGACCGCCCACAACATTTGAGTCCGGGAAGTTCGGTCTGGCATTGCTCAATAGTAGCGCAGTATGCTGCTCGCACAATATCTGGCGGGCCAATCAAATTGTCAGAGGCGGGCTTTTATACAATGATGGACAGATGATCAACAGTAGCGTAATCAACCACGTCACCAAAGCACGCTTGGGTGACAACAATAATGGCTGCCGCTGGAGAGTTGAGGTGTGTAGATTCTGCTATTAGGTCTGTTCTAGAAGATATCGACAGCAAATTAATTTTAAAAGAGGAACAGAGAAACGCGATCAAGTCTCATCTTCTTATTCTAGGCATGTAACTGCACGTTTTGATTTTTGTTGACAACAACTATGCGTCGCCTTAACATACGTCACGCACTCCGTTGCTCTTATTGGTTGTAGGTCTATCCAATTGAGTGCAGAGGCATTTCTTTTTTTCCTGGTTCGTTCAAAACACGCCCCATAATCACAGCTCTATGGAGCAGAATCAGACTCATATTCTGACTAAATTGAGTCGGACTACGCATCAGAAGCTAGTGATGCAGAGTCTGTTAAATGATTTAGTGTTTTCTCAACAGTTCAGCAGTCTGATGGCGGTGGGGAAGAAGCTGTTACAGAACCTGCTGGTCCTGCATTTGAATGCTGTGAAGCCTCTTCCCAGAGGGCAGCAGGGAGAACAGTCCATGGTGGGGGTGTGAGGAGTCATTGTTGATGTTAATGACCAATGACCTCTATTATGATCTATCTTATGCATCTAGATACAAGCCAATGTTTATATTACTATAACACCGCTGGTTTTATCCAAGCTTGATGCCCGCTGTAGTGTTTATAGGTTGTATCTTGACCCAATAGCATTGAGACAATTATTACAGTTTCTGACCTACTACATTTATACAACAAATTAAAACCCTGAATGCTTATATGTTAAGCATTTTGTGCTGGCTAGTATAACAATCCACATGTGACCTAGATTTTATAGGCTTTCTTTAGACACTGTGATGATGGTAAAAAAGTTAAGCAATGAAAGTATCTAAACAGACAATATCTTCACTTCAAATTGGATTTTAAAGCTACAGTGTGTAACTTTTTAGCGATTATCTAGCGGTCAGACTGCAGACTGCAGCAACATGAACATCTCCCCCACCGCTTCTCCCCCCCAACAGTACTGTACGCGAGCGTTACTGGACAAAAATGTCTTCCACGGCGTCCGCATCACCTACCTTCTTAAGTGATGAGGGTTTGTTTACATAGATAATTTTACAGATAGTATTTCATTAGTCTTATTGTAGGGTATAGATTTCATGTAGACTTAAGATAATAAATATACCTGTTATTTTTTCTACATCGTTTGACGTGGCGTTTTGTGATCTACTCGCAATCGCTAGTTTGTTGGCTCTGCGCTTGCCGTAGCGCCAAAGATGTCTACGGCTCCATGGCTGCGAGACCCGCTCCTATGTAATTATAAATAACGAGCAATTCTAAGGAGCAGCATAAATATTAAGGTTAAGAGGCTGAGGCGCAAGTAGATGATGATAAAATAACACAGTTATGTATAATATATTACATTTCTGACTGTATATCCCTTAACTATTACACACTGTAGCTTTAAAAGAACTTAGCTAGACAGAAAATTTAGTTGAAATGTATACGGTGAGAAAGGTGTAAAAAAACAAAGTCTGAGCAGTGAGAAGACTGCTGCCTAATGGTTTAATTTTCCTGACCACCAACAAAACCAAAGACCCCTGGGCTACACTTTCACTGCTACAAACCAGATGCATCCATTTGTCAGCCTGCTGGTCAGAGGAGTGACGTGCATCAGTCTAATTGTCATCTGAGGATAATCCAGGAAATGGGTTGTAAAACTGCCATTTTTGCAGGATGGATGAGAATCTCTCAACCACTGGGAATGGTGGCCCTATAGAGGCCTGGCAGACAACGTAAATAAAGGTTAAAATGATGGTAAGAAATTTTTATAGCAACTATATCCAAGAATTCTGTTATCACGGAAGCAAGGCGGCGCCATTAATATTAATTGGTCCCGACAGGAGTTTAGTGAAGTCCATTAAACCCATCAACCCACAGGAGCAGCATTAATAGAGAATAATAAGAATAATCCTAGATATCTTTTTAATACAGTTTCCACACTCACCCCGAGCATTTGCTCTGTTGAACCGTCTATACCACCTGCTCTTAGCAGTAATTATTTTATGGGATTCTTTATGAATAAGATTGTGTGATCAATGGGGGGTGGAGTTGCTTTAGGACCCAAATTCGGAGATGAGTGAAGCTGAGATGAGTTCTTGTAGATTAAATCAGGAAACTGAGGCAGACGTCCAAAAAATGCAAAAATACAAAGAACCAGAAAAGAGCAGGGGAAGACTCATGTGGGGAACCAGAGACAAGGAAGCAAGTAACAACAAGGAACCAGCACTGAGTGACTGCAGAGGTGGAGTATATAAGGGGAACAGAACAAAGAAAATGGACTAATGAGCTGATATGGAGCAGGTGTGAGTGGAACTAACTAAAAGGAAGTCAAGGGGAACGGAAACAAACACAAGGGGGCAGCAGAGAGTAACTAAAGATTGCTTGAATATAATGGAAAATAAACCAAAGATCAACAAAACAGAATAACTAAAAACTTAAAACTCAGAGTCCCAAAATGGGAGACCCATGACAGATTGATTTTATTTAAAATAAGATCATTAACACTCCTGTAACTATGACTGGCTTATCTCTGAAAGGTGAGGCAGCATCTGAGGTAGCCATAGAATCTGAACCGGGTTAAGACTGCTTTGATCCAGGTTTAATTGCAGAGTTAGGAAAACTATTGTCTTCATCTAAGCCTTCAACTTGTATGTTATCCAATGGATCAACCAGTTTATAAAAGAAAGTATTCCATTAGATTTCCTCCTCCATTTTAGATGTGATTAATCTCTCCTTGTTACAGGGATATGTACCAAAGGCTTTTGAGGTTGCTGTAATCATTACTTAAGAAACTATCTCTTGACCCAGATGACTTGGTCGATTATAGACCTATATCTAATCTTCCTTTCTCATATTAAAATTCTTTAGAAAGTAGTTGCCAACAAGTGTGCGATCACTTACACCATAATGACATTTTTGAAGAGTTTTAGTCTGGTTTTAGAGCTCATCATAGCATAGCACTGAAACAGCTCTGATGAAAGTCACTAATGATATTTTCATGGCCTCGGATAATGGACTTGTATCTGTACTTGTCCTGTTGGATCTCAGTGCTGCAAAGAAAGACTTGAGCATTTTATTGGAATTAAGGGAACAGCACTGGGTTGGTTTAAATCTTAGTCCTTCTCGGAAAAAGAAGAATTTTTCCATCCAGGGCTGATGCTGAGAAACTAGTCCATGCATTTGTTACTTCAAGGCTGAACTACTGTAATTCTTTACTATCAGGAAGTCCACAAACTGTAGTTAAAAAAGCCTTCAGCTGATCCAAAAATGCTGCAGCCAGAGTTCTGATGAAAATGAAAAAGAGAGATCATATCTCTCCTACCCTGGCTTCTCTTCATTGGCTTCCTGTTAAATCCAGAATAGATTTAAAAATCCTCCTTCTCACATATAAAGCCTTAAATGGCCAAGCTTCCATCTGATATCAGAGATCTGATTGTTCCTTATGTTCCTAACAGAGCACTTCGCTCTCAATCTGCAGGTTTACTAGTAGTTCCTAGAATTTCTAAAAAGTAGAATGGGAGGCAGATCTTTTAGTTATCAGGCTCTCTCCTGTGGAACCAACTACCAGTTTTTAGTCCGTGAGGCAGACACCCTGTCTACTTTTAAGGCTAGGCTTAAAACTTTCCTTTTGATAAAGCTTCTAGTTAGAGTGGCTCAGGTTATCCTGAGCTATCTTTATAGCTATGCTGCTATAGGCTTAGACTGCTGGAGGACATAGGGACCCCTTTTACATCATTCAGCTTCATTCTATCTCTGTTCTCCCACTCTGCAGCCTTTTCCTGTCTGTTCCTGTTTAGTTTTGACATAGTCTTGCAGATAAATATCAGTTGGCCTGCTGGCATTAACACCTCTTATTATAGATGATAGATTTGGCTTTGATTTTCATTGTACATTCCTGTTTCTATCATGATCTTGACACCGATGACTGACTTATTAACTCATTCCATTCACCTGTTTAACTCTGCCCGGTTTCTCATTACTGCTCATCTGATCCACCTGCTTCTGCCTATATTTAAGCTGCTTGCATCCAGTCATGAGGGCCAGATTATCCTTGTTCTCTCTACCCAGTGGTGGGCGTTTTTAGGGTTCCTTGGTGTTTCTGATTTTCTGATCCTGACCTGTTCTGCCACTGAGCCTGTTTTGATCTGTTTGCCTGACCTGGCTTCGGACTCCTGGACATTTGAAAGTAATAATAATAATTAATGATAATAACTAAAATTGATCTCACATTGGAGAAATTTACCTCGGCATTTCACCTATCCCCTTGGGGAGTAATGGGCTGCAATCGTGCAGTGCCAGGGGAGCAGTGTGGGGTTAAGGGTCTTGCTCAGGGACCCAGAGTGGCATTCTGTAGGAGTGAGGCTCAAACTCAGAACCTCAGTATTCCAAGCTCTATGCCCTAACCTCTAGGCCTCCACTCCCCCAGCCTGCCTGCCTGTTCCTGTTCTGATCTGTTTGCCTTTCCTGACTCCTAGTTGTTCTCCTGGGCTGCTGCATCTGGGACACTGGGTGGCGCCCACCGCATCTCATTGGCAAACAACCGACTGGATCCTACCTTACTCTCTGGGCACGGACTGAATTGTTAAACCAAGTATGTGACTCACGCGTTCATATGATAACTAATGGAGGAAAAGCCTTTAACACCTGGACACCAGCAGTAAAGTCTAAAGTATCTGTTGGGTGTTTTCTCGCCAGTTTATTTTATTTTTTTTTGACTCGTCAGTTTGTCTGAATGAAACTCTCTCTAGTCAAGAAACGACTATATTTTTCATCCTCACACAAAGACATAGGGAGCGGCTCACATGTAGTTTTATAAAACATACTCTAACACAGCAGACCACAGCATGGAATAAGAAAAGTTATATGAAGTCTCTGTGGTTCCTGAGGGAACTGCTCAATTGACTAAAAGTGCCTCTTGTGTCAGCATCAGGTGGGTCTAAAAAATACTAGTAGCAAAAATATATATATATCAGTGAGAAGTTGGAAAGAAGTGAGTCCACTCAACTACTGAGGTAAGCTTCTTATCCCTGCTTGAAGCCAACAGCAAAAAAGTTAGAATAAGAACCGCTGAGCCAAACTTTTGTGTTCTTTTAATGTGGGACTTTAATAATGAAGGCGCAGGACAGAAATTTGAATTTTTATGTTTTATCACACTAATAAATCATTGAAAAGAGAAAACAAACATGCTGTGGTTTCACAAAAAATAGAATCACACTAAAATCAAGAAACTGCTTTTTTTGTTTTGTTTTGTTTTGTTTTGTTTTTACATTTTGCCCATAATTCTACTAAATACTTACATTGCGATCCAGGATAATTAGCAAGTAATCATTTGTGATTTAAAAAAAAATCTAATTTCTTCTGTGTTTGTTTCATATTATAGTTTTTTTATTTTTTGTTTGTTTGTTTTTTTACATTTAGAGAGTTTTCTTTATAACAAGTTTCACAGGTATTTCTACACTGCAAAAAATGTCAATCTCAATAAGCCATTTTTTCTTAAAGTGAGTTCTTTTTCTCTTGAATTGAGGAGGTAAATATTTACCAATATTTACATTTCAAATAATATTTACATTTCAAATAAGAAAAAACATTTGCATTGTCTCCCTGCCTCTCGCCCATTGGACTACTACAATGACCAACCCGTCTGTGGAGGATCAGGAATCAGAAAGGTGGAATAACTCTTTTTTTTTTTCACTTTTACCCGATGTATTCCAGCATCCAGCTGCCATGCGCGTGGGCATTGTCAGTTTCACTATAGCTCTGGTGAATTTCAATGGTGAAGTCCTCTGGAAATCTTCAATAATTGTTGTTGATTGCAGATGTGTCCTAGTAGTTCCCATTGATTTAGCTTGTAAAGCGGGGAGAGAATGGCGCTAGGCTTACCGCACCGTGACGTCACTACTGGAAGATGGCAGACGTGATGTGTTGCTATATTGGGGAAAAAATGGCTGCTCCCGGACTCAGTGATCGCGACAAAAATAATTACTTTTATTTATTTATTTACTGATTAACGATAAATTCATTAAATCACCACAAACATATTAGTTTTAGGTATAGATAATGATCCATTGATTATTCCTTACTGACCGGACTTCTCCTTTAATCAGCGTACCTCTGATTACTGTCTGTTAAAATTACATGCATGCAAAATGCATCTGGGCAATGAATGAAAATTCATACATATCATCAAGTAAGATCAAATTATATGGCATGTCAACGATAATTTAACTTTTTAGTATCCATCTCATTTTGGGAAGTTCTCGCCTATTTTGCATACCCAAATGGAAAAGCAGATAACTGAGGAACTGTAAGCCCAAATTACATGTGTGATACGTTATTTGAAAGCTAACACCTTCTAGTTTCTGAATATATAGATGAAAATTAGGTGAGTAAAACACCCAAGCTGCATCAATTCAAACATGACTCAACATGACTTTTATTCTGGAAAATAATAGATCTTTTTTAGAACAGCAGTGATAAAGACAAGCTTACTTGTTGTAGCTGCTTTGTTTTTTTACATTTTGACATGCTGCAATATCTGTGTTAATTATTATGTTAATTTTGTTTTGGTGCTCGTTTGGTGTCCATCTAATCTAATCTATGCTTTCCAATGATGTCTAACATGTCTATATTGGTAAACGTTTTCCAAGGGTAATTTTCATGCATTCTGAGTTATTATTTGTAAACGCTTTGACACGTTTTTAAAGGGTAAACAAGAAATAACAAACAAATTATTATTGACTTCATAATTATATTGATTTATTTAGTTATTACATTATAAAATCTATGATTTTTCAGACCTAACTTTGATATTTGTAGTTTATTCATTACATTTTTTAACTACTTTCACATACCGGTAAGTTAGAAAACTTCTGGATTCCTAATTACATTCAAGCAGAATTCAAAGTTTGTCAAACTGAGAAGCGAAAATTTTTAAGCCCTAAACTCAAAATTTTATGGAGGTTTGTCGCATTACACTGCAAAAACAATCTAAGTAAAAATAAGTAAAATTTCCTTAAATCCAGTGTATTTTAGTAGGGAAATGGAATGATTTGCCAATGGAATGAGCATATTTACTCTTAAAATCAGATAATTAGATAAAATGCACTTCTAATAAGACAATGCAGTTGCTTTTTCTTATTTTAAATGTAAATTGTCTTGTTCCATTGGCAAAGTGTCTTACTTACCTCCTCAATTCGAGAACAAATGCACTTAGTTCAGGAACAAATTACTTATTTAGATTTCAATTTTTTGCAGTGTACAATTTAGAGTTCTGCAAGCTTTTCTTTTCTTTTTTTTATAGTGTAGTTGGATACCTGCGCCTGTACAAGTATGACCTTCAGCCTTTTTGGTTTTTGGTACGTGGCTTTATGGGTCTGTGTGTGAAATCTGGTGAACTCACGTGTGCAATGATTTATAAAGAAAATGAGGATTCTTGATTTTTAAAGTCAGAACAGAAAGAAACAAACTGAAAAAAATCTATTTTTTATTAACATTGTTACTCTAATATTAACAAATTTTTTTATGACTGTATCGGCAAAAATACTTTGTGTCATTAAACCGGGTCAATTTTTCCTAAAGGAGTAATTACTGCAGGTAAAGATGCAGACGGAACGCTGAAAGAGGAGGAGTTACTGATTTGATTTACTATCATGATTCACAGATCTAGAGGATATATAAAACAAGAAAACCACAGATAAAAAAAATCTCAGTGTTTACATCTAATACCAAAGCTGGCTTTGGGGTCAGAGTTCTGGATGTTCTACAGTTTGCTGTTTACTATTGTCGCTGTTCCAACAACTTCATCCCTTAGCCTCATCCTTTTTATTGATCGTGCAAAAGACATCATTGCAAAAAACGATCCAAAAAGAAGTAAAAAATGTCTTAAAATAAATGTATTTGCTTTTAACTTGAGCAGGTAAATAAGAGGATCTGCCAATGGAAGGAATATTTTACCTTGAAATATTAAAATATATCATACACTTATTTTCTTTAAAAAGGCACTTATTTTAAGAAAAATGTATTCATCTTTCATTTTTTTTGCTAGGCTGTATTATAATCCTGAGGATAAATATTAATAAGTTAAAAAATATTTTATATTCAGGGGTGCACTGGAAAAACGATATAAAAATAAGTTAAAATTTCTTAAAATAAGTGTATTTACCCTTAATTTGAGTAGGTAAATGAGGTAGCTTGCCAATGGAATGAGTATTTTTTACTCTTAAAATAACATAATTAGATAATCAAGTGGGAATGCTTATGCATTCCCACTTATTGTTGTTCACTTCAAATTTTTCTGACTTTAACTAGTTCCGCAGTTTTCAACCGATTTCAACAATTTTGGTATCAAACGTTCAGCTTGTTCAGGAGAATTGTGCTATGTCTTTTGGTAAAGATCTTTTTTGCAGTTTTCGTGATATTCTGCTTGTTCTGCGTTTTTTTGTCCCATTGAAATGCATGTAGAATTCTTAGATTTCAGCAAAAATTCAGCTAAACCTTCATCATCTTTGACCTTTAACTACTTCAGCATACTTTCAGCTAGAAACACTATTCAACTTTTAAAACTAAATGTTTCCTCGATCTTTCTGCTATTACTGTTTAACTCGGCTTTCTGCTAACTTTTACAGTTTTGCTTCAGATGAAGCTTCAAACTTTAAAAAAGAAAATTTTAAGATTTTCAGATTTATAATGGAAGTCTATGGACGGAATTCTTCAACTGCTAGAGTGCGTGCTCTAGCTTTTGAGCTGTTCTGGTTTTTCCGAACAAATTCTTCTCAGTCCCTCATTTTTAACTCAATTGAAATAAATTATAAATCAAAACGTAGGTATTTTTGTCAGGATTCAGGAAAGCTAACCCTCATTTGTGTGGCATTTACGGTTTTTCCGACAGTTTGGCCCAGACCACAAAGAAGTCCACACTTCCCAAATAGAAATCCAATGAGAGATTTTCCAAAAATCACAGACAAAATCCAAAACGATACATATTTTCGTATCGCTCCCATTTCTTAACTATTTGATGTACTAAAATGAAACTTGGTATAGAACATCTTCAGAACGTTCTAGCACTCACATTGAAGGAATTTCTTCAATATCATTTATGGTTTAGCTGTTTAGCTGACTTGTTCGGGCTGTGAGGAAAACGCTGATTCTGAGAAAAATCCTCAAACTCAGAAAATGCAGATTTTTACATCGCCACTGTGGGCCAAATAGTTTTTAGTAGAAACATGAAAGTTGGCACAGTTGAAGTCCCGAAGGATGGCTGACACCAACGGTGAAAGAATGTTTTGAATACCTTTTACGGTTTTGGCTCACCGCCATTTGTTCACAGGGAAAGTTTTGATTTTGAGAGTTCTGCTCTACCATTGAGCTGCATGTTATTTAATGAGACCAGCAGGATTTACAAACCTTTATATTTCTCCCTTCCATTAAGGCTGTGAATGAGCTACAGCCATGAAAGTTACCCAATTGGGAGACAAAGGATAGCTGTCGCTTAGACTGAAAGAATTTTTTTAGATACCATTTACGGTTTGTCTTCAGCACTCGCTTGTTTGGAGCTGATATTCCCATTCAAAAAAGCCTGAGAGGAAAGGAACGAAAGTGAAGTGCGTTTCTCTCTGTCACTGACAGGCTTCGTTAAGCATCGTCAAGGTAACCGAGCTTCAAAGGGATTTTACCTCTGCTACTTTAAACAGCACATTTTAATCTAATGGAGGGAGACAACACTGATTTAACATTTGGGAAATGGATACAATATGACTACTGGCCATGACCCTTCCTTCACATGCAACCCTGATAGACTTTCAAAATAAGGCATCTGGGACCCTTCAAAATAAAAAGCCCCTACATTAAACTCATATTTTTCCCAGCATATGGCTCAACATTATGACCTAAACTCAACCACTTTTTAAAAAATTAGACTCTACGGGGGGTTCAAAACACACCCCACAGCAAATTTCAAAATAAAAGCCTCCCATTGCCACTTCATCTACTGCCCTAATAACAGGGGAAAAGCGTGATTTAATCATTGGAAAGTCATCAACTATATCGCTGTTGGGTCTGACCCTTTTCTCCACACTCACCACACAACCCCGTTGTGACTTTCAAAATAAGACTCCAGTGACCCTACACAATAAAAGCTTCCTATATTATACTCATGGCATTATTAATTGATGCAAATGGCTCAGCATTATGACCCAAACTCTACCAGCTTGTTTCTATTACTCTAGGGACCTTTTCAAAACATACCCTGCAGAGCAAATTTCACAATAAAAGTCTCCCATTTACGCTCTAATACAGCATCTATTCACCCAATAACATGGAAAACCAGTGATTTCACATTTAGAAATGGATTCTATATCACTGCTGGGCATGACCCTTCCCTTGACACACATCCACTTGATAGACTTTTGAAATAAGACTAAAGGGACTCCTACAAAAATAAAAGCCTCTTCCTTACGCACACTCATTCATTGTGCCGTATGGCTCGTAGTCGCTATGACCCAAACTCAACCAATGTCTTCAAATTACACTACCAAGGCCTGTTGACCACATACCTCAGTGCATATTTCTTAATCAGGTTCTAAGAACTAAATTAAATAAAGCATCTGCTAACCTCGTAACATGCAGCCCAAGCCTGCCAATGATGCTTTCATCACCACAGTTGCTCGTAACATGCAGGTTAGTTTTTTTGATAAATTCAGCTCCTTAAGTGGTATTAGCTCTCTCTGACCATGAGAAGCAGAGCAAGGACAGAGAGAGAAGCTTATAGAAAGTCTTGCACATAGGTTTGTAGATTTTCAATCCTCAAATGATGACACTGTTTTCTTTTATGCTGATCAACCAACACATTTTAAATCATTTCAAATTGTTTTGCCAAGTCTTGACATTTCCATATATGATTTCAAAATTTTTATACTTATTCAATACCATCTTTCTCAACATTTTACTTCCCATCCTTAAGCTACTACTTTTTTTCTTCAACCAGATAAGATTCAAGTTTTTCTATTTTAATTTCTTTTCTAATTCAGCTAATTTAATGCTTTTCAGCCTATGTTGTGAACTTTGGCTTCATTCTGCTCTCTTTTTGTACAGGAATTAAGCTTTTCTGTTTGCTGCTAAGTTATAACATGCCTGACATGTTTCTGGAAAGTAGGTGGCCCCCCTTCAAGATTTTTTTAGAACTTTTTCTAGAAACTTGGGAGACATTACATTTAGATTCCTCTTCTAGTGATTTTTGATGTCATATATGGTTTCGGCTGTGAAGCTTTTAAGATGATTCTGTTTCTGCCATTTACTGCCAAATGATTCTACCCTACACAAAACTTCTTCAGATGATTCAATTGTTTTCTGCAGTTTGAAGTTTCTGATTACTTCCTTTTCACATTTTCATATGTTTCCTCCAACTAACCTATTACTTCTTTTTCCTTCTACTTGCAGTTCTCTTTAGCTAATTTTTCTATTTAAGTTCAGCAAAAAAGCATTCCCACTTTGCTGTTTCTGCGAAACAGCTTTTTCTAGTATGCACTTGAAATAAGACAATGCAATTGTGTTTTCTTATTTTAAATCTACATTGTCTTGATCCATTGGCAAAATTCTCTTTTAGCTTCTTAATTCAAGAACAAATGCTCTTATTTTAAGAAATAATGACTTATCTAGATTTTGATTTTTTGCAGTGTGTAAATTTAAGTTCTGAACCATTTGCTCTTAACCTAAAAGAGAAATAATCCGCCATATATCAGTTTTTATACAAGACAGGTTTTATAAAAAAGGTTTTGAATTTTAACTGTATTATAGGCAGCCATTTTAGGCACTTTATCATCATTTAATCCTTTGTTTCTGGAAAGAAAAATTTCCAAAAGCTCATTTTCTGTGATTAAAGTGGAACAAAATATTTTGTTTTTACTTTGAAAAAAATATGTTAAAGATCAGTTGTGTGTTTTTTTTTAAGTTTCACTTATAATAGAAGTCTATGAATAACAAGAAAATGTATAAATAAGGAAAAACAAGATATTTTTTTAAACTGACAGCAGATGAAGCTTTTCTAAGTAGAGGCTTCCTCCTTTCAGTGCTCAGTAGCGCCCCCTCCTGATGGAATGTAGTATTTAATGATCCAGTATGTCATGTTTGCATAGTTCATATTAACCTCTGACTGTGACTAACCGTCACCCTGACCTGTGTCACCTTTCCACTCTCTGTGGACATGAAGACAGCAGCTCCAGAACCCGACCCAGACGGATCGATGATCTGCTCAGACCATCATTGATCAGAGAACGAGGGGAGCGTCGCTCAATGAGCGCAAGCAGCAACAGATGTTATTTCTGTGGACCTTCTAAATAAGATGGCATGCTTGTCCAAAGCGCGCTTGTCTCTCTGCAAAATGGGCCGAAAAACAAAAACCTAAAGTCTTGGTTTCCTAATTGATAAGGCGTGCGTGCTCGATCGATACCAATGATTCAGAGGTCGCCAAAAACCTTCTTTCTCACCTCTGAACAAAACCTCCACACCTACATGTACCATTTTAGTCTGGTCTAGTGAGGTTTTTTTTCTCAAAAGAGCCTGCTGTCTTTAAAAGCAAATCCATTTCTCCACCACAAAGGATTCAAGTGGGGTGAACAACACAAACAGCTGGCTCTCAGGCATTGTGCTGGAAGGGCTGAGCTAATGGGATTCAGTTCCACTTGTTTTTCATCTAAGGAAAGTTTTATTAGAGATTTATGCTGGAGTTACTGTAATGTTCTCATTTTAGGAGGGAGGGAGATTCCACCTTATGGTTTCCACACATTAGGAGGAAAACATCCTTTTATTCATCCCAGATGTGTTTCAGTTTCTTTGCTTTATCTCTTTTGAAACAAATCAACAGCTTCCTCACTTTCCTTCTTTTAATCATCTGAAATGTCTCCTTGTCTCTGCTGCCTCTGATGCGAGTCAAAGAGTTTCCCTCCACAGTGTTCACCGTTACTCTGCCTTCCTCTTTGTTTCTGAGAATGTCTGAGACTCTTCCCCCTTCACTGCTGTCTGAGCTGACATCTCTCCACCGCACTTCTTTCATTCTTTTAATTTTCTCTGGTCTTTTCATTTCATATCAGCTTCATTTGTCGAGAATATTCACCATCCCTCCTCTTTGTATGTTCACATTATCTTATCCTTATTTTTCTAAAGTTACCTTTCCATTAAGTGGCTCTTAATCATTTAAAACTAGATTATTAATGCGTATTTTGGGTTCAATTTAGTTCAAGAAAGCCCTCTTTATTAAAAGAAAATGAAAATCGTCTTACAGTTTCAGTCCCCTTGGCCTCGCGATCAGATAGAATCACCACATCCGTCTCTAGGCTGATAGGGGGAAAAAAGTCTGACACTCTTAGGGTGCCAACTCACCCCCAAACTCACCTTTTGCAGACAAACTGGGCTACGTTACAGCACTGCAGGCCTTGATGCTCAATTACGATTTTTTTGCGTTGCCGTTCACATTTTCAAATATATGCGACTTGTATGTGATCTCCTGTGTGAACTGCAGTCATACAACCTAAGTATCCCGCATGCCCAGTAGAGGACGCAATGACATCACAGGCCAGCGTGCTCTGTGTTTACGGAAGTAAACGTGGATGGTAGTGCTGGAGCGCATCTAGTGATCTTTCCAAACCTTAAAACCTCAATCTTTTTAAGATGGTTAAACATAAATACTGCTCTCCGCATCATCGTCTGCCATGTTGTTTGTTTTTCTTGCCGCGTCTTCATAGCAAGACCCAGAATAGTGACCTCTGTCGGGTATTAATGGCGTTCAGGTCAGATAAATGCGACCAGGCAATTCACACGCAGGTTTCATTTGAAAAGATCAGATAAGCATCGGATTTAGGATCGCAACGCCAAGTGGCCTGAGTCGCGTTGGAAAAAAATCGGCAAAAATGTGCCATGAAAAGATCAGATACAGATTGCATATGGGACAAAAGATCAGATTTGGGTCACTTCAGCCTGCAGTGTGAACGTTGCCATAGAGTGCTGTTTTAATGCCATCTGGGCGATGGCAATAAATTTAATCAGAGATGGCAAAAGTACTCAATCAAGTATTACTTGAGTAAAAGTGCCAGAGCACCGTGTTGAAAAAATACTCTGGTAAAAGTGGAAGTACTGATTAAACTTTTTACCTCAAGTAAAAGTAACAAAAGTACAGGCTTGTAAAATAAAAACTATTTAAAGTATAAAAAGTAAAAAGTAGAAACCACTTTTTCATGCCGCTACCTACATTTTTAAATGGATGTATCTGCCAATAGGACTAGATCTGCTGTTTGTGGTTTCATTTTCATCAATCATCTCGTCGCCCATGCTACTATGTTAACGCCACCGCCACCAAGCTTTGCTGCGATTTACCGCTAATGAATACCGCCAGAGACCTGTCGAGATTCATCTTGTAGTGGTAAAGGCCAAATGCAACGTGAGATTCCCATCCAATTAGATTGAATTTGGTATTGATGACGTGAAAAATAAATAACGTAACTCCATTGAAAATGATTCAAGCAAAAACTAAAGTAACGAGAGACAATTTTTTTAAAATGTAAGGAAGTGAGAAAGTACAGATATTTGACGTAAAATGTAAGGGAGTAGAAGTAAAAAGTCGCCATGTAAAAATAAATAGTAGAAGTAAAGTAAAAAATATCAGAAAAAAAATCTAACGGATAGTACAAGTAAGTAAGTATTTGTACGCTTCGATTTACTTCCCATCTCTGAATTTAAATATATATCTTTTTGGACTATTAATCGTTCTGTGAACACACGCCCAGCTGACTGTATGAAAGGAAATCAGATGAAAGGATTATTTAAGCACAAATCATGGTCAACAAGTTAAATCTGCACACAGATTGAATACATTCACATCAACATTTATTTAAAACATAAGAATTTATAAACAAACATCATTAAACTTCTAATTTAATATATATTTCAGTCAAACATCTTCACCTAACTAGTGAAACTCAACTAAACTAATAGGAAAGGAAATAAAAATAAAATGTTATGATATCCCAGTTTGGAATGTGTTTAAAGTTTAAGAACCAAAGCGTGGTGGTTAGCGCCATTGCTTCACAGCAAGAGGGTTCTGGGTTCGAGTCCTGGGGGAACCAGGACCTTTCTGTGTGTAATTTGCATGTTCTTCCTTTGTCTGCGTAGGTTTTTGCTGGTTCTCCTGCTTCCTCCCACAGTTCAAAAACAGGCATCTTAGGTTGACTGAAGATTCCAAATTAGCCTTAGGAGTGAGTGTGAGTGGTTGTCTGTCTTTGGTTGTGTCTGTTTGGCCCTGCAATGGACTGCTTCGGACCGTCCAGGATGCCTCACCACAGTGCTTTCCGATGCAGCTCCAGTCCCTCTGGAACCACATTAGGAATAAGCTGTTACAATAATGGTTGGAAAGGGATAGAATCAGCTGTGGTGGTGTTAAAGTGGTGTTTAGAGTTGTCTAAATGATACTGCCGCCTGTGGATGAAATACAGAACTGCAGCTCTCTTTTGCTTGTTCTCTTCTGTTATTTTTGCAACTTTTTTCACCTTACCTGGAGTTGGCCGGCTGCATGCGGGCGTTGCAACTAATCCTAAGATCCATCTTAAATTTAACGCTTTCATTTCTTCGCTAGGTTGGACCAATTTAACATGACGGGATCGATACATCCACTTCGAACAGCGCTGCAACTTCCAAAAGAAAGTAAAACGGGCTACAGGCTTAAAGATTAACTACTGAGGCCAGTCTGCTCACCAAAACAATGTTTTACTCATAAGGGGTTAAATAAAAGCGCCATTTTAAAGGAAATATTGACTCATATTCAGAATTCAAACTTCTGAAAGTAATTTAGATATAAAATTATTACATACTGTTCAATCAATAATTTTTTTTTAATTAAGTGTA
>JAGKQL010000063.1:38610070-38637271 GCA_018398635.1 Cyprinodon brontotheroides
AGATTTAATTGTCATTTTGTTTACACAAGTGTAAAACAAAAAGAAATTTGGTTTGGAAACAGCTCTCTGGAAAATTTCATTTTTTCAAAAGTGCAGCCTTGAAAAATAGTAAAAATATATATAACCAGTAATATAAACATATGAATATATATATATATATGCTGCTTCTGTGCCCTTTTGACCAGTGAGGTGGTGTTTCCAGTCCAGGTGAGGGTGTCTGTGATGTTCACCCCCAGGAATTTGGTGCTGCTGACCACCTCTACAGCTGAGCTGTTGATGATGAGCAGTGGAGCCTGGTTAGGCCGGTTTTTCCTGAAGTCCACCATGATCTCCTTCATCTTCTCCACCTTCAGGGATCAGGCTGTTATCTCTGCACCACCCAGCTGCTCCACCTCCTCTCTGTAGTCCGGTCGTTGTGGTCTCTGATGAGGCCCACCACCGTGGCGTCATCTGCAAACTTCACCATGTGATTGGTGGTGAACCTGGGGACGCAGTCATCAGGGTGAACAACAGGGGGCCCAGGATGCAGCCCCTGAGGGGAGCCTGTGCTTAGACTGATGACATCAGAGGTGTTCTGTCCGACCCGACTGGACTGAGGTCTGTTGGTGAGGAAGTCTAGCAGCCAATAGCAGAGAGGGGTGTATTGAATCCCCAGCTGTTCCAGTTTGCCCATCAGATGCTGTGGGATGATGGTGTTGAAAGCTGAACTGAAGTCCAGAACCAGCATCCGCACCTGGGTGTTCTTCTCCTCCAGGTGTGCCAGGCTCAGGTGGAGAGTAAGCAGAGATGGCGCCCTCAGTGGAAGACGTCTGGGTGGTAGGATTAACTGAAACGGGTGGAATGTTGGCGGCAGACTGGAGACGATGTGTTCTTTAACCAGCCTTTGGAAGCACTTCATCATGATGGGAGTCAGTGATGCGACAGGCCAGTAATCATTGATTGAGGTGACCTGAAGCTTCTTTTGGGACTGGAATAATGGTGGCAGACTTGAAGCATGCTGGCACTATGGATTGATCCAGTGAGGTGTTAAAAATGTTAGCGAGACACCAGCCAGCTGATCTGCACACTCCTTATACACCCGCCCAGGTATGTTAGGCCCCAGGGCCTTCCTTGGATTCGACTCTCCTCAGAGTTTTCCTCACATCAGCCACGCCCAGGTTTAGTGCCTCCTCCTCCTGGTGTGGAACAGCTTTCACTGCTGGAGGCTGTTTAGTGCCTCAAAACTTCCAAAGAAGTTGTTCAGTTTATTTAGGAAGTCAGTGTTTGCCTCATCTATCAGGGGGGAGGATGTGTTGTAGTCTGTGATCATCCAAATGCCTTTCCACATCCTCTTGGTGTTGCTGTCGTCATGGAAAAGATCCTGGATCTTCTGGCTGTGGTTCTGCTTCGCTGATACTTAACAAGTTGTCATATGTTGCTGCAGCCTTGAATATGTTCCAGTCAGAGCATTCATAACAGTCTTGGAGTGTCTCCATGGCCCCCTCAGACCACACTCTGACCTCTTTAACTGTTGGTTTAGTCCTGATCAGCTGGGGCTTATATGCAGGGATAAGCATGACCGACAGATGATCTGATGACCAGAGCTGGGGGCTACACTGGAAAAAAATCAAGATCTAGATAATTTTTTTTAAAATAGGTGCATTTGTTCTTGGATTGAGGAGGTAAAAGTGACATTTTGCCAATGGAACAAGACAATTTAGGTTTAAAAATAAGAAAACACACTTGCATTGTCTCATTTCAAGTGCATTTTATCTAATTATCTTATTTTAAGAGTTACAATATTAATTCCATTGGCAAAACCACCTCATTTATCTACTCAAATTAAGGTTAAATACACTCAATTTAAGAAATTTTTACTTATTTTTTAGATAATTTTTCCAGTGTGGGGGATTTTAGAGTAAACCAGGTCTAAAGCTTTTTCACCCCGAGTTGCAAAGTCCACATGTTGTTAAAAATGAGGGAGAACAGTCTTCAAGTTAGCCTGGTTAAAATCCCCAGCAATGATGAAAACACCCTCTGTGTATGCAAATTATTTAAAAAAAAAAAAAGGGTTTGTGAGCTTCTTAAAATAACTTTTTAACATCTTATCCTATAGCTATTAGTATTGTTCATCTGATTCCTCTAACACGGTTAGACTCTAAATTTTGAGTGAGTCCTAAAGTCGTTAATAGTCACAGGAGAAAAGAGCACCGCTGCCACTATGCACACGTAAAGCTAATTAACTTCCCAGCTGCAGTACATTAAGCAGCATGAAAAGTCACCTGTAAATGTCACTTCAATCAACTAAACCTCTGTTGTGGTTTGGTATATGACCTCATGCCATCCCATTCATCCGCCTGAAAACACAGCAACTCTGTTAAACTCTGTTAGACGTGGAGAAGAAAATTAACCTTCTCAGTATATTTGTCAAACGTCCAACTTTACTTCAGATTTAGGTTAGAGGTAAAGACAATACAAGGCTGCAAATGAAAAAATTAACAAATGTTTTTTTCTTTAGTGAACAGGCAGTTTGACAAAACTCACATCTACTAAAACTTAGCTGTGATTTATAGGGCAAAGATCTTTTAAGGTGGTTACACATGTTATGATCTGGAGCAGATATATACTGGAAGAATGAGAAATTGACAGAACACTGGAAAAACAATCTAGAAATAAGTGAAAATGTCTTAATTAAGTGTATTTACCCTTAATTTGAGTAGGTAAATGAGATAGTTTGCCAATGGAATGAGTATTTTTACTCCTAAAATAAGATAATTAGATAATATGCACTTGAAATAAGACAATGCAATTGTGTTTCTTATTTTTAGGTGTAAATTTTCTTGTTCCATTAGCAAAATGTCTCAATCCAAGAACAAATGCACTTAGTTTAAGAAAAAATGACTTATCTAGATATAAATTTTTTCCAGTGCAGCTAGCTGCAATAGAAAAAAAAAATCAAAATCTACACTGCTACATATTAGGAAAATCTATACAAATTGTAATAAACTTGAATTCAGCATTTTTGGTCTTATTACACTTGTTGTTTTTCAATGTTTTTTCTTAGTAAGACTAAATATTGTTAAGATTATTTGACTTTGTTTTTAAGAAAATTCATTTTTTTTTTATCTAACTAGATAATACAACTAATTCTGAGCAGCTTTTTTTTTAAAATAGCACATATTGCGGACTGAGTGGCGTTAACATTTAGACTGTGAGTACATTTTTACTTGTTTCAAGACATAAGACAATCCATATTAACCTGTTTTAAGAACTGACCCAATTTTTTGCTTAATTCTGTGACATTTTTGCTAAAATATTAATAAAAAAAACGTTTTGAAGTTTTTTTCAAGTGTATTTTTCCCATACATTCACTACACCTAAATAATGAAATTATTTCTAGCTAATAAAAACAGAATAGTTTTAAGCCTTTAAATGAACTGGTATCAAGTACATTTGCCTTGTTTTAAGCCTGTTGTTTGCTTGTTTTGAGCAATAATTGGTTAGAGGACATTTAATTTATAAGCAATAATGACTAATAAATGAGAATAAATTGCTTAAAATAAGAGAAAAAATCTTAACAAGTAAAAGAAAAATAGATTTTTCTACTTGACTTAAATTTTTTTGTGATGCTTACTACTTGGATAATATCCAACACAATATTTTTATGTTCTTGTTTTAAGAAATCTTACCAAGTCTCATTTGCTTGCTGCACTGGCAGATTATTTTGCTCAAAATAAGCAATTATTCACTTAAAACACTATATTTTTTTCTTATTTTTTAGAAGGCATTTTTTGTTGTGTAGATAAGTTTCAATAGATACTGTTCAATAAATAAGTGTTTTTAATTAAGAGTAATTTTCCTTTGAATGGGTTTTGCTGGAGGCCTCCATGTTTGTCAAAGAACACTACTGCCACCTACTGGTTAGTGACGTCACGGTGCGGTATCGGCTGTTGATCAAAGTCCCAGTGCTGTATCTGTTGTTGTGTCAAGTTGGGTGATGGCTCTGAGGACCCCTATGCAGAGAGGAGTTTCGATGATTTAAAGTCCAAGGGGAACAGAGGCAAACATGCAAAATACAAAAATACAGAAAAGTAGTGATGTTGTGAGATGAGCCAAGGCTTCGAGGCGTGTGTCGAGTAATGGAGGGGGCGTTTCCACGAAGCGCGTGTCGAGGCGTGATTCATTTAGAGGAGGGGCCAAATTTGATGACGTCCGAGGCCTCGTTACCGTGAAACCATGTGACCGCTTCGGGAAGGGGTTCAGAATGCGCACGAATTTTGACAGGCATCTAAACAGCCTCAGTGTTCAGTGAAGCTGTGGGAATTTGGAGGAGAGATGCTCTCAGCTGGATAAAGTTTGGATAGATTCTAATAATAGATTGGTTGGAAAAACAACCAATCTAGTTGCTTACTATTTTGGTTAGAATAAACAATGTAATGATCAAAATTTGGGCAAACCACCGGACAAAGCCCGCGTTAACACGTCATTGTTAAGAAGTATTTTCTCCTAAGTAAGATTATCTTCATAGGTGGTGTCAGCTGTAAGAGTCAGGCTCCCACACCTGCCTTTGACGTTTGAAAGTTTTGATTAAACTTAATTATTTTGGCTGATGAGACTAATTTGCATTGTTTTGCCCGAGTAAAAATATAGATTGGGTAAATTAGGTCGGTGCAGCCATAAGATTGGTTGAACACAACTTCCAACCTGATTAAAACCCTAAGCAAAAACTTGGAAAAACTATCATGTTTGAATAAAAATGACACCTTTCATTTTGCTCATATCATTACCCAATTTGCACAAACACTTTCACTGTCTGCTTGAGTTTATTTCACTAAAATGGCAGAAAAACTGTGCACCATAAATAAGAAATTTTACACTGTTTAAAAAAACTTACAAAAAACATTTTATTATACACACCAACCATTAATAATTTCAAGGGAACTTAAAAGGGGAAAAAAAGAAAAACATTTGCACACAAAAAATTACAGATTTTTATTACAAACTGTAAGTTCTGCTGTCCACCAGTAGGTGGTGACATGTTCACATGGAGCCTCATGAACTGTGGGGATCGTTGAAAGCAATTTGGCCAAACGGTTCAATGCCTCATGAGGCTTCATCTCACCATCACTACAGAAAAGCAAACAAAACCAATAAACGTCAGGGAAAATATTGGAGGGAAGCACTGCAAAAACGATCCAGAAATCAGTAAAAATCTCTTAAATTAAGTGTATTCACCCTTAATTTGAGCAGGTAAATGAGATAGTTTGCCAATGGAATGAGTCATTTTACTCTTTAAATAAAATAATTAGATAATATGCACTTGAAATAAGACAATGTGGTTGTGTTTTCTTTATTTTAAGTGTAAATTGTCTTGTTCCATTGGCAAAATGTCTCTTTTACCTCCTCAATTCAAGAACAAATGCACTTATTTTAAGAAAATATGACTTATCTAGATTCAGATCTTTTGTAGTGAGCAACTAGAAAGCAACGAAACAACACAAGAAACCATCCCTGAGTGAATGCTCTGCTGCTCTTTTAAGCCCAGCAGTCTGATTATCTCCACCTGTGTAGGCTACCCAGGTTCTGCACAAAGATCCTCTCTGGAGGAGATGCATAACTCGCGCTCACTAACACAGGAACTCTGACATGTTTGTCACAACGCTCTATTATCCAAGTCATCTTGAAAACATTCTTCTACCCATTCTTATTCCCACTTTTTTTTAAAGTCGTAGGGAAGTCATATTTAAATCATTCAAATCATTCTGGCTTAAACATTAATATGAATGTACTCTTTATTAGACCATATTGTCCCAAAATTTACAAAATACAAAATGTCTATTTTTTTTAAAATCCTTTCAAGAGAAAATGATGCGTCTCTGCTAGTCCTCCAGGAATATTCAGTGAAATTATAGATAAATAACTATTTTAATGAAAACTTAATCAATTTATGTACATACTAGTACTTGTAAATATCAAATTTATGCAGAATAATTGTTAATAAAAGTAAGTAATTAATATCAAAGGAAAAGATGTTCGCTCCAGAACTCAAACCTGAAAGAATTTTATCCACTATACCTTTAATTTAGACAGCATGGATGATTGAATATATTTGTCTATTTGTTAACAAAGGCTGTAGGAAAGTACAGTTTGTCGTTATTTAGAAAATATGGATGTTGTGCTCCTGTTGGAACAGTGTACCGGTAGATTGACCCTGAGGCAGGGGTGGGATCTATACCATTAGGCAATACTAGGTAATTTTGCTCAGGGGCCCCAAGTTCCTGGGGCCCCATAAAACATGTCTGTATACAATGTATGGTTGAATACAATGATATTCCATTTTATTGCAGATTAACCATGTTTTAGATAAAAATCCTTTGGCTAAAATGCCATCAGAACACTGATAAATAGAGAGGAAAAAGGGACAGAAAGAGAGGGACAAAACCTAGAACAAATAATGGATGTCTATTCTATTAACATTTCTCTATCTGCAGAATGGGTCTGTTTTTATGTTTTGTCTTCTCATTTCAGAAGCCCCTGCCCCTGCCTGTATTTGTCTAGGGCCCCAAATTTCCTAACCGCCTCTTCGTTCTGCCCTGAGGTTCTGGAGCCTTTTCCACCTTCGGCCCACCCCCTCAGTGTACATTGGTTATTTCCTGGCCCCCTTATTAACATTTTCTGGCTATGCTCTCTGGTCCCCGCTCCATCTCGCCATCAGTTTGGGTGTCCTTGATCTGGAAAACGTTGAAGCCCCCTGATTTAGATTTAACATTAGCTTACTAATAATTTAGCGTATTTGCAGGATTGTTTATTCAATGACAGCAACTTATCAAGCAACTAACCTATCTGTGACATGGCATGCAGCTCCTGAGAGAATCAAACTCCAAATAAAATCTGACCTACCAGTGTCACCACGGATGGAGAGTTTAGGGAGGGTTCAAGTGCTTCCGAAGGTGGTTAGTGAAACTGTGTGCACGAGTTAGCTGCATACAGTTTAAATGAAAATATTCAAGCTGTGATTCATTTTACAGATGCCTACTGACCAGCTAATCCATTAATTATTGCATAATTTTGGTTGCATCCAAGCAGATGCATCAAAGTCCTGCTGAAATCAGACCTACAGAGGAAACAGAAGGTAGGGAGGGAGAAATTAGTTCTGAGGCTGGTCGGTAAACCTGCAGTCACAAGTAGGAATTTGTGTTTTCCAATGTAATCCAGGTTCATTGTATTCTGGATGCATTTAGATGCATTTGTCTATAAGCAAGATGCATATTAAGTTTGTGATAAATTAAAATGATATTTCAGCACAATACTGGCAGGAACTCCTTGTTTGCATATAAGATGAGATGAGAAGCAACATGTAGAGAAAACATGACCCAGAGATGTTCTGTTCAAAGGCTGATTTTCCTCATCTGGGATCATTTTAGTCTGAGTTCTGTTAAAGTTAGGAAAGTGTGAAATTAGTTTTTATCGCTTCCTCTATTTTTACAGAAAATAATTCTCTTACATCTGTTTGATTATTTTGTCTTCAGATGGGGTGGAATTTATTGAACATTGAAAGATTAAATTTCACAAATTATAAAAGATTTGACTAAATAGATAGAAATCCTCTTAGGAGCAACAATGATTCAGATGTATGAAGTTAATTGTGTTCCATTGTTATTGAAAGCAAAGCAAATCTTTCATGAATAGAAGTAATTAAAAAAAATAGAAATAAAAAAATGCCATCTAGAAATAAAACTGAAAAATGTCTTAATAAAAAAAATATTTCGAGAGTAAATCTTCTGGTTTCTTCAGATTTTATTGAATATTTTCTTATTATTCCAATTCTTTTTAAATATTCAGTTTTTTTATTATGTTTTATTCTATTTCTGTCTTCAGATTTAGTTTTACAGATTTTACTGTTTTTAAATTGGGTTATAAAGATCAAATTTAATTTTTTAACTTCTGGTGCAGCTTTATTCTGGAGTGAAGAGAGAAGATGCATTTCTATTACTCTGCTGGACCAACATTTTTATTAATCAATGCGCGTCAAGAGCTTGTGTTATTTCAATTAAGAAGGTTTTTAAAGTTTCATTTCTGGAATGCATTGTCTTCGCATTTCTTTTAAAGAAAACATGTTCTTTAAATATATAATTCTTTGTTTGCAATAATAACGGGAATAAAATTGCCCCATATACAGACCTACCTCATTAGCAAAAATTCTAGCTCTAAATTTAATCTTTTTTTAATCATTCTCTCATTTTTATTTTGTTGCATTCATATATTTTCCCTTTGTGTAAAAATCTGCATTCTTCCTTTTGCTGCTGGTTATCCGATCTTCCTCAGAGTGAGACAATAAGTGATATTTCTGTTCCATCCGCTCCTGCATTTATGTTAGCATACATAACAGCTGATTTAGTTTTAATAAAAATTAGGGTAATACCATTTAAAAAACATGCAACCCTGCAAAAACTATGTATAAATAAGTAACAATTTATGAAATTAACTGTATTTCCCCTTAATTTGAGCAGGTAAATAAGATGATTTACCAATGGATTGAGAACTTTTACCCTTAAAATATGATAATTAGATAATATGCACTTGAAATAAAACGCTGCAATAGTTTTTTTCTTATTTTAAATGTAAATAGTCTTGTTCCATTGGCAAAGTGTCTCACTTACCTCCTCAATTCAAGAAAAAAAACTTATTCTAAAAATACATTTCTTATTTAGATTTCAAATTTTCTGCAGTGAACTGCGTTTTTCTCTTTTTCTGTCTTTATGATTTCTGCCCCACATGCCAGAGGATGAAGCATGTCAGCCATACAAATCAATGTTTGTATGTCTGTGCCATGTTGAAGCACCAAGGGCAGCTAGAGCCCCCCCATTCTATTATTTACATGCTGGGTGTTAATGCAGGTCATTTGCGCTGTAATAGTAATACGGCACCCAAGTTGGGATTTGTAATTGTGAAAATTGCACATAACCATTTTCAATACCATATAAGGTGTGTTCACTGGAAAAAAAGTAATTTTTTTCTTAAAAAAGGTGAATTTTTCTTGGATTAAGGAGGTAAAAGAGATATTTTGCCAATGGAACAAGACAAATTACACTTAAAATAAGAAAAAAACAATTGCATTGTCTTAGTTCAAGTGCATATTATCTAATTATCTTATTTTAAGAGTAAAAATACTCATTCCATTGGCAAACTTTCTTATTTACCTACTCAGATTAAGGGTAAATACACCTAATTTAGGACATTTTTACTTATTTCTAGATCGTTTTTCCAGTGTTTTGATTGACTTATATCGTTTTGGGTTTTTATTTAGAGGAAAGGGAATAGATGATGCTGCAGAGAGACTGTTGCCATATTGATGCTGTGACCAATCGGTACGTCACTCCATCCGAAGCTTCAGCTTTCAAAAAAGGCCCGATGAAGGATGCCGAAATAAGCTCCTTATGCTTTGCAATGAATAAGAATATGCAAAGAGATTTGAGGCAAGCTGCTCCTTTCCTTCAAGGCTTCCTGTCCTGAACAAGGTGCAGCTTCACTTGCTTCTTTTCCCATGTGTTGCTCTGTTTCCTGAGTTGCTCTGCATGGATCTATGCATGTATGTATGCATATGTGTGTGTGTGTGTGTGTGTGTGTGTGCGTTCGCTCCTGTCAGTCCACTTAAGGGCCTTTGGTTTCAGAGGAGGCCATTGTGTTTCCTCCATCGCCTAGCAACCATCACCAAGGCCAGCGCTCTATTGTTGCGGAGGCTGAGCACCTGAATTGCTTGCTGCCTGTTTCTACTTTTCAAAATTGTACTGTAATTTCACAAAGTGGTGTTTCAGCATTAGAGGGAAGCAGACGTGCTCCAAATTGGGGGGGGGAGGCTTTGAAAATTGGGATACGCTTTGGTTTTGGTGGTTTTTTGCTTCCAAAAAACAAAGAAAAGAAAGAAACAGACACGAAAAAAAACAACAGAGAAGAAAATCAAATCTGGCGAGGAAAGAGAAAAATAAACAGGTATTGATTGGAAACTGTTCAGCCTGTGAGACGGAGAGACAGCAGAACGAGCGACTTCAAAAAGCAAAATTTTGGGATCAACCGCTTTCTGCCGCATGGTAGTTTGTTGAAATGTGTTTTTATAGAGATATAAATCTAGAAGGTCAGACAAAGAGCTGAAGAGACAGTTAGAGAAATGGAAAAATGGGAGAAAAGATGTGACCAGCATGAAGTGGGCGGGATTTTGGTTCTGGAAAAAGGTTTATGGGCCAGATTTTCTCTGTGACGTCACGTTTACACAGTTTCCTTGAATAGCACCTGTGTGCATGGGGGCCGTCTGTCTGTCAGTCCGCAGTTAAAACATAACCAGCAAAAACACGTCTATCAGTTGTTCTCCGCCGACCAGCCGAGGCAGAGCAGGCTTTCCCTCCGCAGAGGCCGTCTCTGAGCGCAGGTCTTAGACCCTCAACTCTTAATCATTCTGCTTTTTTTCTTTTGAGAAACCGGCGCAACATTTAATCTAAGGGAGGACAAGGAGAAGGCCGCTCAGGACTGCCAGTTCTGCCGCGGCCTTCAGGAGGAGGAGAAGAGCCGCCGCCAAGGTTTACCCAAACGCTGCCCTGTCCTCAAGGCTTGAGCTGCCTCAAGGAGTCAGATGGGTCTGATGGGTCCGGAGTGGCGTGGAAGACTAGTGATTTTGTTGTTTTGTTGTTCGACAGACAACAAGTCATTGTCTCCCTCCCTGCTTTGAGACACGAGCTCAATGAAACCTGTCTGCTCTTCCTCGTCTCGATCCAATCTGTTTGTGAAGAGCGTTTTTACATCATACTCATGAAATTCTGCAGCAAAATGAAATGCTTACCCTTTATAGGAAAGGTTGCATTTATTTATTTATTTTTAAATGTTTAAATCTATCCTGGTAGCTGTATTTTATATCCATCAACTCCTTATAGAGCTGCTTCCAACATTTTAGAGAGTAGATTTCTGCTTTTCAGCGTTCTGCAACAATTAAGTTCTGTTTTTCTCATTTATAAGGTTAATTATTCCCGTATCTGTTAGTTCATCTGATTATCAAACAGGACTCAGCTCTTGATTATTTTCTGTGTGGAGCGACGAGCGACAGAGCGGCCGATAAGCCACAGGTCATAGGTCATGCAGATACTGATGTTTACCGCGCTGAGCGGATCGGATCAGATCCAGACATGTTCAGTTCATCTTTATCTCTTGACCTTTTTCACTGTTTTAGAAGTGAATTTTAACACAAAGCAGAAAAAAACAACTCTTAAGTTTTTAATCCCTTTATTGATGGAGTTGAAATGAAACAGTAAAGCATAACAGTCGGCAGTGTTTAGCGTTCAGAGTGGATTCTGAGTCCGTTTTTTTTTGTGGGGGTGGATGTTTACTGAGGTGGCATCAGGGCCTTGGACTGCTCCATTACCTGCTGCAGAAACTTCTCCATCATGTCAGTCAGGGGCTTCACCTGAGCCTGCAGGTTTTCGGTCAGGGGCTGGACCTGAGAGTTGAGGTCGTCCGTCAGGGGCCGGACGTGCTCCTCGATGTTGGAGATGAACGGCTTGACCTGCTCCTGCAGCTTGGCGGCCTCAGCCTGGACCTTCTCCACCAGAGGCTGGATCCTGGCCCTGCTGTCCTCCATGTAGGTCCTACAGCGAAGGGACAGAGAAAGGAAGCTGTGAAAGCTGCAGAAAAGAAACATTCACCTACAAAGATGGCGGCCTTTGCTTTAATATTTGATTCTTTGGGTGTGTAAAAAACTTCTGTGCTACAGATTTTATTTTATGAAGACAAAAAAGTTCAATAAAGTCAACTTTGTAAAGTGGAAAAAATGTGTCTCCTTGGATTTTAAGACAGTTTATAGATTTTTAGAACATGGAGTCTTAAAGTATTCACACCCTTTGATATTTCTCAATGTAAAACTAAAGTTCTGACCAGACATAGTTTCTAACTTTTTAATCTTTTTTTTTAACAAAATAAAATTGAAATAAGTTTATTCTTAATAATGAGCAATTTCTAGAAATTTCGCTAAAAGACAATTCTCAATGTTCTCATTACATTAAACAGGAGTAAGAAGCTGAATCTAACCCCAGCCCTCTAGGAGGCGCTACAGTAGGGAAGAGAGTCGCAGCTACACTGCAAAAATGATCTCAAAATAAGTAAAAATTTCTTGAATCAATTGTATTTTTATTCTTAAAATACGATTTTTAGATCAAATGCAATTGAAATAAGACAATGCAAATGTGTTTTCTTATTTTAAATGTAAATGTAAATTGTCTTGTTCCATTGGCGAAATGTTTCTTTTACCTCCTCAATTCATGAACAAATGCACTTATTTTAAGAAATAATGAATTATCTAGATTTCAATTTTTTCCAGTGTAGAAAGCAGATCCATAGATCTGAATAGAAAGGAAAGACTAAATCTACTCTGGACAACAAGCTTTTAAGTTTGAAAAAAAAAATCTGGAGACATCTAATTTCCTGGAAAAGGAAAATCTTATTAAATTTGCTATATTTTTTTGGATAAATAATGTCAAATTAGATTTTTTTTCTAAATCATTCAGCCCTACTTTTTAGAAAATCTCCAGTCGTTTGCATTGTTGTATTTTAGGATTACAAGCTGATATATTTAGACTATAAATCAATGACTTTTTATTTCATTTAGAAAGATTAAAATCGTAGAATTTTTATATCCCTCTTCACAATTGTTCACTTGTTATCAGGTGTTATCAGATGAAAGGGTTTTAAAGAGAATTCTTCTGATGGCTGGTTGTTTAATCTAACAAAAGAAACATTCCCTAAGATGAAGCAGATTTAAATGATGGCTAAATGAACCTTAGCGTAGAAACTAAAGGCTCTTACTGGGCAGTGTTGGTCATCTCCAGAGCCTTCATCTTCTCCACCATGTCCTGGGTGGCGGTGGTGACGCTGGCGGACATGTCCTTCAGGAGCTGGGTGAGCCGCTCCACCTCGGCCTGGACCTCACGTTTCACCAGTGCCCTGGCCTCAGAGCCTTTAAAATTTAAAAATAAAAAGTTTAAATCCACATCGCTTCATTTGAACCAAGTTAAAATGAACTTTAGCTCTAAGGCTGACACAGTTTTCAGAAATAGGACTAAAGCAATGAACCCAGTTAATTGTGATTCATCAATTATTAAAAAAAACAACATAAATATATCTTGTGTGTTTTAGATGTCTATCAGATGTTAGATTAAGTAAAGCTTATCAATTTTACATTCCACCTTTAATAGTGTAAATATAGGTACAAACCTTAATAGCAATACAAAGCGTCTAAGGAATACACTGGAAAAAAAATTATTTTTTCTTAAAATAAGTGAATTTTGGGGGGATTTAGGGGGTAAAAGAGACATTTTGCCAATGGAACAGGACAATTTCCACTTAAAATAAGTAAAAACAATTGCATTGTCTTATTTCAAGTGCAAATTATCTAATTATCTTATTTTAAGAGTAAAAATAATCATTCCACTGGCAAACCATGAGAATTTACCTGCTCAAATTAAGGGTAAATACACCTTAATTTAAGATATTTTTACTTATTTCTAAGATCGTTTTTTCCAGTGTAAACAATATTTTCAAACTCAATATGTTGATTAAGTTATTGACTCAGATATCTCTAAAAAAAAATTATAAATAGAGCTAAAAACATATATCAGTGTACAACAATTAATTTGTTTAATTGCTTTAGTTCTTAGGTATGGCGCTAATTAGCGACACTAGCATCTAAAGAAAAACATTTTCTTTATCAAACTTGAAATGTTTATCATCTTATTATTAAGTGATCAAACAAACATTAATACAGTCAAAACATATAATACAATCATTACTTTCTTTTTCTTTATCATCTTAACATTTTGGTATGAAGCTAATTAGCGACACAAGGTACCTAAGGAATAAACAACATTTTCAAACTCAGTATGTTAATCATTTTATTGACTCAACTTAATCTCAAACAAAACTTATAAATGGAGCTAAAAACATAAATCAGCGTACAACATTTAATTTGTTTAATTACTTAAGTTCTTAGGTATGGTGCTAATTAGCGACACTAGCATCTAAATAAAAAGATTTTCTTTATGAAACTCCATATGTTTATCATCTTATTGATGATTAAATCATCAAACAAAGCAAAAATAGAGTCAATATATTATTATACAATCACTACTTTTTTTCTATTCATCATCTAAGAGTTTTGGTATGAAGCTAATTAGCGACACAAGGCATATATGGAATAAACAATATTTTCAAACTCAGTATGTTGATTAATTTATTGCTGCAGCTAAAGGTCAAACTAAATTTAAAAATGGAACTAAAAAAAATCTGTGTAAAACAATTAATTTGTTTAATAATTGTGGTGCTTAGGTATGATGCTAATTAGCTAAACTAGCATCTAAGGGGCAACAATTGTCAATTTCAAACTTAATACATTTATCATCTTGTTTATTATTTAATTATCAGACAAAACATAAATAGAGTCCAAACATATTATTATACAATCTTTACTTTTTTGTGTTCATCATCTTAGCATTTTGGTTTGAAGCTAATTAGCAACAGAAGGTATCTAAGGAATAAACTGCATTTTCAAAATCAATGTGTTGATTTTTTTTTACTGATGCTGCAACTTATATAAATAAAAAGATTGTGCACTGCAAAAACAATCTAGAAAGAAGTACCATAAAAATAATCTTAAATTAAATATATTTAGCCTTTTTTTTTAGAATTAAATATGATGATTTTCCAATGGAAAAGTATTTTACTCTTTTAATAAGAAAATTAGATAATATTCATTTGAAATAAATAATAACTTTTTCTTATTTTAAATTTAACTTGTTCCATTGGCAAAGTGTCTCACTTGTCTCCTAAATTCAAGAAAAAATGCTCTTATTTTAAGAAAAAATTACTTATTGAGTTTTCTTTTTTTGCAGTGTAAACAGAGTCAAAAGCATAGAGTATTATACAACAATTACTTTCTTTATCATCATAGAATTTCAAACAGAGCTAATTGGTTGGTCACAACCCTAGAGGCTACAACGCATTTTTAATCACTCTTGCAATTTTTCAAAATAAAAGACTTTGCTGTAGTTTCCAATGAGATGCTATACAGTTTTTGCAATAAAAATATAATTCCAGGAAAGTCTATTTAAATGTTGGTGATTTTAACATCAAATTCAGCCAAACATTTAAAAATACTTCACTTCATAATCAAATGAAGAGGTTTTTATTTTTTTTTAAAAGAGCATATCTCATAAATCTGTATGAGTTTCAATTTCTATCATTTATTCATGATGATTTCAATAATACTATAAACATAATTATTACAATCATTTTAATTAATTATTAGATTCAGTTTTTCAAATACATGTATATATCTAACAATTTATACAATATTACTCAAACTATACAAATTACCAGCTCAATTTCCTGGTGAAGCTAATAAGCTTCAAACCCAAAATCAAAAATAGCTTTCAGAATTCATATGAAATATAAAAAAGATCAATTTTCCATGCATTTAGTTCTTGTTTTTTGTGCAACCTTTATCATATTCTGAAAATTTCTTGCATCTTTAGCCAAACTCCACATGGTCTGACGATAGGCCTTCCTTATTGTTGTTACAAAGATCCTGCTTATTTCACACAGACAGTGACTAAATGATATCAAAGCACATCTAAGATCTGTGTTTATTCATAAATCCTGTGATTTTTAACTGTTTCTTCTGTGTTTTATTTTTTATTTTTTACTGATTTTATGTAAAGCACTTTGAATGGCCCTGTTGCTGAAATGTGCTATACAAATAAAGCTACCTTGTGTGGATTTAAACTGGCGCAGGTATGAAACCAATTAGCCTTACCTATACTTAAGGGTATATAGATTAATTCACTTTGCTGAAATAATTACCTACTTACAACAGTAATTCAGATAAAAAACACAAAAAATATATAAAAGTTTTCAATTTAGGATGGAAAAGCTTGTATTTTATGACTTTTACATTAAAAAACATTTATTTTATGTGTTTTTTCTAGATGTTTGTACAATTTATTTAAATGTGTGCAATAAAGCCATTTTTTTTTAAAGATTCTTAAAATTTCAAGTCATTTTGTTTTTTCTATCTAGAAATGTTGATAGAAAAAAAAGAACTTCTTTTTAGATTATTCAATAAAAATCATTGGCTGATTAATACTACATGATTAACTCATCCTATGTTGATTTAAATCAATAAAAATCATTGGTTGATTAATCGATTCCAGAAATAATCGATAGCTGCAGCCCTATTCAATAGACAGTAGTTGATTTTTTAAAGGTTTTTCTCTTTAAATAAAGCTTACCGTGGGCAACAGCCAGCACAACAAGAAGAGTGGCGACAAGGGAGAACTTCATGGCTGCAGAAGACGAAAAAAAAGCCTGAAAAAAAGGAAAACAATCAGGTCTCTAAACACAGAACAACACCTTATCTTCAGCTCCTCATGAAATACGCTTTGGTCTATTATTATCCCGCTGAAGGTCTTGAAAAACAAGGCGAAGGAGACTCACCTTAACTCCTGGAGTTCTTGGACTTGATGGTGCCCTCCTCTCAGAATGTCAGAGGCTTTTATAGCAGCGTAGGATGAGTTAATCATGGTTACTCAGAATGTAATCACTTCCAGGGAGAAGATGTGGCATTGAAAGGTCAGAGCGAGCACTGTGCAGGACTGAACCTTGATGTTTGACACTGTCCGTGACAACACGGATACAAAGTCTGCTCTCTGTGATACCAGCTGGAGACAGAGGGACAATAAATTCTTCACCACGGGTTCAAAGCTCCAGCCTGGGAACACAGGAGACGCCTGATTGGATCATTTCACATTTTATGGCTGATTCTGTTTTGGTTTCCAGAGATTTTTGATTGCGCTTTAACTCCATAAGCATTTAAAGACCAAAATTTCAAATTTAAAGCAGATCAGTTTGATTTCAAACACATCAAACCCAGCCCAGATGTTCCTGAAATGCCTGACATTAATACTTTGGATTCAAGTTTATTACAGATTTTGTCTATTAAAGATTTATTTGAACTGCATAGGACTAAGTCGAAATTGCAGCTAATGATTAAAAATTTGCAAATAAATCCTCTCTATTTTTGGAGAAAAGGTCCCAGATGCACCTCAACCAAACATCAGCTAACAGCTGGCATCATGTCTGACTTTAAGCACATTTACACCAAGATCAGGTCATCATGAACAGAACTTCAGCATCTCTATGGGGGAGTGGTAGAAAGCTAGTGGTTAGGGCATAAGCCTTGTAATCATGAGGTTGTTAGTTCGAAACCAGCTCCCACAGACTGCCACTCTGGCTCTCTGAGCAAGACCCTTAGGCCCCAATTGCTTTCTGTGGTGCTGCACAGTGGCAAATCCATCTGAAACCTTCCAAGAAGTAATTTTTGGGAAGGGGCGAAAATACTGTGGATTTAGCTGATTGGCCTATGTTGAGGTGATAGACGGGCCAAATAAACCAATCAGATCAACTAAGCATATGACGTGCACTAACAGCCAGGCTACCTTTTGCCGTAAACCAGTGGGGAGAGGAGCAAAAACATCTTTCCTCTGAGAAAAGCCTCCAGAGCAGTGTTTTGCTTGCTCTTCTTCCAGTGAAGAAATACTCTGGTAATTCCGGATAAGAAACTTGCTCGATAGCCACGCATGCGCAGCTAGTTTCATCGGCTGGAAACGCCATGTTCTTTAGGCTGAACTGTCGCGCTTCTGCGTTGCGTCACACCTCCAACCGCCTCAAAAGCAAGCAGCTGATTGGGCGTTAAGTTTGGTGAGCGGCTCCAAATTTTCTTCAGCGGAGAGTCTCCAGACTGCTCTGCGAGTGAAACCTTGAAAGCTCGCGAGATCAGGATGAGATCTCACGAGGCTAGATCACTGCTCCCCAAAGGGGATGGGTTAAGTGCAGAGAGTTAATTTCTCCATTGTGAGATCCAATAAAGTTCAATTTATATTTATTATTTAGTTCTAAACCAGGTTAAAGGCATTCAGGATAGTTCATTCAGACAGTTTGTTCTTGCATTTGAAACTGAAAATTAAAGAAACCAAAAAAAGAAAGCTTTGTGCCATGACCCAGCTCTGAGCCACACAGCTGCTTTCCAACTCTCCAAGCAGTGGAAGGTCTGAACTGACTTCCAGCATTAACTGGATGTGCTCTCTTCATGCTACGACATGGGAGCTGGCTCGAGAGATCATCTGCCTAGCTGTGTGTTTCTTCCCTGGCCGGGGCCGCCTGTGGTGCTGGTTAAAAGTATTACCTTTGTATCTATGCTTCTTTTTCTATGTCTCTTCTGTCTCCTTGAACCCCAGTTGGCCTGGGCAGATCGCTCACACTGAGCCCTGGTTCTGCTGGAGGTTTCTTCCTGTTCAAAGGGGAGTTTTTCCTCTCCACTGTCACTACTACAAGCATGCTTGGTGTGAGGGATTGCTGAAAGTCAATGAGTCGATGCAATCAGCTGCTTTTCCTTAGATAGAAAACTTTTGAATCAGAAATCTGACTGTATGATCTGGTTGAACTTTGGAAAGTGACCTGAGATGACATGTTGTGAATTGGCTATAGAAATAAACTGAATTGAATTGAAATGTTGATTAAAATCATCCAGTGTAGAAGGCTGTATCTTATAAAAATAATAATAATAATTTAATCCAAAACGAGTTTTGTTGAAATTTTTCTAATTAATTTATATATATATATATATATATATATATATATATATATATNATATATATATATATATATATATATATATATATATATATATATATATAGAGAGAGAGAGAGAGAGAGAGAGAGAGAGAGAGAGAGAGAGAGAGATTTACATATATAGATATTGAGAAATAAGTTAAACATATATGTATATTATTAATATTTACATTATTGTTAATTAATTAATATTTGTGTTTGTATCAATATTAACATTATATTTTATTTCTATATATAGATTGATATATATAGATATTGATAAAGAAGTGATATATATAAAAAAGATTAAAAAAAATAGAAGTGTGTTTTTTTCCTTCAATCTTTGTTTCAAAATAAACAAACATCTGAATGTCCGCTCACCTGTGATCTGTGGATTATATAGAGTATTTTAAGTTGCAGCCAGAGTTTTGGATTTGAGGGGATTATTTTCCAAAAAAAAACTCTTTGCAAGCAGCTCTTCTGGCAGTGACTCAGCCGACATCATGCTGCCACCACCGTGCTTGGGCAGTAGCAGCTTTGCTCGAACTGTAAGACTGCTGTCAGAATGAAATCTAACTGTAATTCTCTGCAAAATATGAACTAACAGTAAATCTGTTTTTATCTAAATGAGTGAATTTCCACTTGATTTAAGAAGCTAAGTAAGAATATAAAAACACCAAGTGCATAATGTTTAAGAGTTTATTTTTTAGGAGGAAAATACCTCATATTAGGGCAAACACACCTATTTTAAGACACTTTAGATCAGTTTTTGCAGCTCAGCTTCAATTAGAGAAGAGGTATACAAAAAACTCAGAGAAGTAAGGTGAAGGTAACATATATTTATTCATATTATTACAGAATAAAAAGAGTAGAAATATATTTAAAAGTTAAGCTGATTTTTTTATGCTTTGTACGGTGATGTCAGACGCCGTTCTGCAGGATCAAAGGTCATTTCAAGAAAAAAAGCAGCTCAGCACCTCATGACAAACTCAGCTCCCATTTAATCCCCTTTATCAGCAGTTACCCAACAATCTGCAGCAGCTCCTGATAAACTCGTCACACATCATCATTCATCTGATCGGCTCGTTTGTCTTCACGTCTCTCTGATTATTTCTGCATGTCTTTAAGCTTCTTAGTAAAAAAATATTCTTCTTTTATTTTTTTACATTTTCACAGCAGTATGCAAGGTTGGACATTCATAGCATCGCTATGGCAACCTGCATTTCTGTCTGCTTTTTGAAGTCTTTATATTGTGCGGCGCTCCTTCAGGAACAATAAGAGTAATAAAAGCGCCACAAAGAAAATCTCTGCCTGAGTTCATTTCTGAAGCTGCGTTTGGCTCCGTGAGGCAGCGGCAGGAGAAGGCTGCTTGTTTCCAGTCCTAAAAATCATTTCTTTAACTCTTTTATTTTAGCTGTGATCCAGCTGATGTGTTAATCATAACGTAACCCACCGAGAATCAGATCATACTGCTATATGGTCTGATAGATTATGAGAAACAAGAAGAAAGGGTTTGATACAGCTTTGGGAAAAAACATAACAAACAATTAAATTAGCATTTATTTAACTTTATTTAGAAAATGTATTTTCTTTTTATCCAAACCTTCATAAAGTGTACCTGGCAGAGGAATGAACAATATGTGTCATATTTTAAGGATTGAGATTATCAGCACTTAATTTGTATTATCTCATTATCTCTCAACTATTTACGTAAAAAAAATAATAATTGTAGGCTGTGAAATAGCTAATTAAAAAGCTCATCATAAAGTCACTCTTTGTTTTAATTCGGCTACATTAAGCAGCAAGGTTTAGGGAAAAAATGTCATCCGTTAATTCATTCATCTAACGATTTATCTTAACATAAACTATCTTTTTTCACTTTAATCTTTTGTGTTTCCATATTTTTATGTTTATTAATTTATTAATTATTTTCTTGTATGGCACGTCGTCACAGCTGCTGTTTTCTTTAAAGATCTTTATAGATAAAGGAGTCTAAGACTAATGATTAATTGATAAGCGGATATTTTCCTAAAATCTTTCAAAACCTAAATATTTTTACGATATGCTGAGTTTAAAAAATAAAGCATTTATTTATTTTTATATCTAAAATAGTTAATCTGCCAGTTGTATTCACTTCTGACTGGATGGACAGAAAAATGTTTTTATACATATTTTTGAATTGATTTCTAAAATATATATTTTTTTAAAACAGGAATTAAATATGTGACGTCAAATTCAATTCAATTCTGTTTATTTCTATAGCGCCAATTTACAACTCATGTCATTTCAAGGCACTTTCCAGTTCACCAGATCATCCAGTAAAATTGATTCAAAGTGTTTTATCTAAGGAAAACCAATTTTGTTGCATCGACTCATTGACTTGAAGGCAATCCTTCACACTAAGCATGCTTGTAGCGACAGTGGAAGGAAAAACTCGCTTTTAACAGAAAGAAGAAACCTCCAGAAGATCCAGGCTCAGTGTGGCCATCTGCTGTGAGGCGACTGGGGTTCAAGGAGATTAGAAGCAGACGCAGAAGCATAGATACAGGCAGATGAACTCCGAGGCCAGCTCCCATGTCAGAGGGATGAAGAGAGCACATCCAGTTAGTCACAGATCAGAGAAACAGGACCACACACTGGAGAAAACAGGCCGATCCTCAGCATCTAGTAAAAAGAGGTGTTGATGGCAGCAACACGGCTGATATTTCTCTCAGGATGAGTCACAGCCAAACAGGAACAGATCCAAGATGAAGCTACATTAGAAATTGAACTAACAGATTCTGCAGAGTGGGAGAATAGAGATAGAATGAAGCAGAATGAACAGAGATGTAAAAACTACCATTTACAGACAGGCAGTGGTGGAAAGTAACAAACTACAATTACTTGATTACCATACTTAAGTACTTTTTTGAGTATCTTTACTTGGGTGATTTTTTTTTGTTTGGCTAAGCTTAGCTTTGCAATGCGCTGTTGCTTTTGTTATTTCTTGAAATGAAATGTCTACATGGCAGAGAGAGCAACCTTTAGGACTGAATGTGAACGCCGCTGTTTTAGAGATTTTAATGCCGTTCCACAAATGTGAGAAACTCTGGGCAGATATTATTTTTAATTTATACATTTTATTATGGCGTTAGTTGTTGCCATGTGGCCTGGTTGTTCAGCAGAATGAGTCTCAAATTAGAGTTATAGTTTCTTCGGTGATAGATTCAACCCTTAAAACTCTATTCCAAAGGAGGAGAATAAAGACTCTGACACTTAGTTTTACATAAGAAATAAAAATCAAAATAGCTGTCCTTGTTTTTTTTGTTTTTTTTGTTTCACTTTTATGCTGAAGTTCTTTCCAGGTGGTGTAGAATCTATAGCAGGTGGTTCTACAATCAGTACATCAGGTGGTTTCTGAAAGTTACAAGGTTCTTTAAAATTACTCTGAAGATTATAAAGAAAGTTACTGATATTATATAAAATAATTAGTACTTTTAAATATTTAAATACCTTTAAATGCATGTACTTCTGAATAATTATGTTTTTTTTTTAAAGGGGGTAATTCAATGGTCTAACTGGAGAAGATGTTTGACCAAATAACTTAATTGAATAATATTTGATTACCAAGTACTACTATTGAGTACTCCGTCCACCTCTGACATACTGTCGGACTATTTTCTACTTCATTTTACTGAATTGGGCGCTATCTGTGCTACAGATCACCTGTTTTTAGTGTAATTAACCAATCAGTGCTGGGAGCGATGTGCTGTTAGCAGTGATTTTAAACAGGTGGTTCTGGTTCCTCTTGGACGACTGTCGTTAAAGCTGGGCCTCCTTGAAGTGCTTTAACTTCCCCGTCTAGGTTCTTGGTAAAGTATTTTTTCACGCATGTTGGAAAGGATTTGCATAATGCCCTCCACTTTCTTTACTAATCCTCCGAGACAGCAGAGAAGCTTTACTGCTTCTCCATGCAGCACGGCTAAGCAAATGGGCGCCATTTAGGTAAGAACTACAGAAGTTTATCAGTGTTTATATTTATTAAATCAGGTCCCTCACAGAAGAACAACTTTTGGTCAGAACACTCTCTCTATGAGAGCCACTAACATCTGGAACAGTCTTCTTCTTTTGCACATACGGGAGAGCCCTACGGCCATTTGAGTACAGTGAACTCATTGAATGCATGTAAAGGAAACCAGTCTGAGATGATTTTAGCTTTATGACATGGCGCATTATCCTGCTGAAAGAGAGAGTAGCCATCAGAAGTTGCCAGATTTACATTGTAGTGTGTAAAGGGATGGACATGGTCGGCAACAATACTCAGGTAGGCTGTGGCGTTGCAGCGATGCTCAAGTGGTGCCAAGGGGCCCAAAGGTGCCAAAGAAAATATTTCCCCGCATGACACCACCAGCACCGGCTGAACCCGTTGATACAAGGCAGGATGGATCACTTCTTTCATGTTGTAGGCATGAAATTCACCAGCCCTACCATCCGAATGTAAAGCTGAGAAATGAGACTCATCAGACCGAACAGCGTTTTCCGATATTTCTATTGTCCAATTTCGATGAGCTTGTGCAAATTGTAGCCTCAGTTTCCTGTTCTTAGCTGAAAGGAGTGGCACCCGGTGTGGTCTTCTGCTGCTGTAGCCCATCTGCCTCAAAGTTCCACGTACTGTGCGTTCAGAGATGCTCTTCTGCCCACCTTGGTTGTAACGGGTGGTTATTTGAGTCACTGTTGCCCTTCTATCAGCTCCAACCAGTCTGGCCATTCTCCTCTGACCTCTGGCATCAACAAGGCATTTCCGCCCACAGAACTGCCGCTCACTGGATGTTTTTTCTTTTTCGGACCATTCTCTGTAAACCCTAGAGATGGTTGTGCGTGAAAATCCCAGTAGATCAGCAGTTTCTGAAATACTCAGACCAGCCCTTCTGGCACCAACAATCATGCCACGTTCAAAGTCACTCAAATCACCTTTCTTCCCCATACTGATGCTCGGTTTGAACTGCAGGAGATTGTCTTGACCATGTCTACATGCCTAAATGCACTGAGTTGCCGCCATGTGATTGGCTGCTTAGAAATTAAGTGTTAACGAGCAGTTGGACAGGTGTACCTAATAAAGTGGCCGGTGAGTGTATATTATATGTTCTTTCTTATGTATTTGCCTGCCTAGGGACTACGGATGAAAACTAGCTTTGTAGCTATAATCCGGCATATTTACATTTGTTTTTATACTGATATTCATTAATGTGCTTTGTCCCTATTTAAATAAATAAATAAAATAAAATAAATAAAGTTCATTCTGCATTTTTTTTCTCCATTAAACAGAGGAAATAATCCCAGACTGGACTCTGGATCACATCATGTTTCTGCTCTAGCATGCCTCCACTTGGCATCACTTCTCTTGCAAATACCATTGAGGCTGCAATCAGGAATGAATACTAGCACCCTCTAGTGGATGGCACCAATATTACAACACTGAAAGGAATGATCCCCTTAGCAAAAAGTAGTTTATTCAAGTATACTAAAAGTGCACTAATTTTATACTTAAAATCAGGCAGTGCACTTAGAGTTTACTTATTCTAAACTATATATGGTATAATTATAATTAGAGTGGCGCTTGACTATACTATTGTTTACTTTTATTGTTTACTAAAGTATACTTTAAGTATACTTTAGTAAACTTAAAAATATCCCAATTTAGTTCGAAGAAGTATTACTTTAGCAATACTTCAAGTACACTAAAAGTACATTTTTCGGTATACTTTCTAAACTTATACTTAAGTATTCTTAACTACTTTGAATCAAACTAAATACTACTTCATTATTAATCGGATGGAAGAAGTTTGAATCTAATAAACCAATAGTTGACAATTAACCATAAGTTGATGGTTTACTTCAGGGGTATTTAACCTTTTACAGGACAAGGACTGTAAATGGAGAGGGGACCCCATAATTTTATATATATTGTATGAAATTGGAGTAATTTAACAAAATTAATTTCTTCCTGGGATTATTAAAATATATTTCTGATTCTGATTCCTCGTTAATGGGACAGGTGTTGTAGATAGGGGAAACGGTGCCCAGCTTGAAACAGGAAAGAGCTCCTGTGTAATGCGCTGAATGTGTGCATTGACTGACTAAAGGGCATCTTTCTGCCTCCATTTATCTGTTTACTACAGTGTGTTGAATTCATGTTAATGTGAATTTAAAGACATTTCAATTAGTGAAAAAAATTGCAGGGGGGAATATAAAAAAAGGCTAATCAACCTAAACTTTCGTGACCCCCATGCAGTACCTCCATGGACCCCCTGTTGAAGACCTCCGATTTACTAAAATCCTTACTAAAGACCTGTTGGAAGTCTCTTCACACCAACTCAATCAGATTTAATTTAGCAGTTACACCTTCATCCTCCTTTTGAGTCATCAGGCAGTGGAGCTTCTGAAAATCTAATTTTGAATAACTTGAGTATGCCTCAGCATCATGGTTATTAATGTATTAACAATACATTAACAATAGCTATATTAGCTATTCTTTATTCTGTTTATATGTCTAATTTGTCTGTAAATTCCTTTTAAGAGCAAAACCTACTTGGTAATAAATCTGATTCTGATACATATTGTTTGTTTTAACTTTTCTTTTATTTCCTCTATACATTTATACTTAAGGTCTGTACACTGCGAGTGTGAAACACAAAGTTGTGTTTGTGCACACAATCCTGGCCAGTAAAGCTGCTACGGTAATTAAAAATATTTCATTAATGTGATGATTACCTCTTTAAAATGAAAACTTTGAAAGTTTGCTGGTCTTGGGCATACAGATGTTTGTTAAGGCAGAGGCAATACGATTAAATATCAGCAGTTTTTATTGATAAATGTTGCTGTTTATTTATCTCAGTTAAGTTGGGTTACAGGGCTGTTTCCAAACTATTTAAAGTAAATATTTCATAAGAATTATAAATTATTATTATTATATAGTATGATTTTTATATATATATCATACATATCTAATAAGAATTTTTATAAATGCCCTAGACACATGCCGGCCACCAGGTGGCAGTAAAGCAGCCGTGAAGACGAATCGTACAACAGGGACCTCCAGTCCAGTAGGTGGCAGTCAGGCGCTGAAACAGAATTAGTTGTACACAGACAGAGGCATCATGGCGGACGTGTTGGATCTTCATGAGGCGGGAGGCGAAGACTTTCCAATGGATGAGGATGGTGATGGTGATTATATTATTTATGCCTTTAATGGCAGGTGGTTCGTTGGCTCAGCGCACTGCGTATAAGTCAAAATTGAGTTTTGATTGTCCGCGGACCCGGAAAACTGGCAAAGAAAAGCTACGCTGCGTGTTAGCAGGCCTGAGCTAAGCTAACAAAGCTAATTGTTATCCATGCAAACGCTCTGCGCGTGTTTAGCTGCCTAGTCTGGCAAATGCTCTTCCCATACATAAAGACAAAAAATTAAAATATATTTTCAGGACTTAAAATATTTCTTACATGTTGTTTTTTCAACCTAGTTATACAAATTGGTTCCTGGCTAACACGAAATCGACCAAAAGCGCACTCGTGATGTCGCTCTTCGGGTTTGTTAAATAAAATGAATGAAGCTGAAACACGTTTGGTCTCTAAAATTAATATTTAAAACGTTAAAACTATTTTTGGCGTTACTGATAAATTGTGTATTTTTATCAAGTTGTAAACACAGTTTTTCTCAGTTATCTGCTATCTATAATACATTTCTGTGGATTTTAAAGTGTCACCCAATCAGACTTTTATCTGCATTCCTGCAGTTTTCCAGATTTCAAATGATGAAACCTGTGTTTTTAAAACCTGTTTTGGTTTAGAGATGATCTCCCTTCATCAGATGGTTCAGTTACTGTTTTGCTAACTGCTCATATACATCCAACAACTTTACCTACATTATATTAGAACATTAACAGCATAAAAAGTTACAGCTTGAAGTAGCTTTTGAAACCAGTACTGAACATAATTTACTTTCATGTTGGATTTTTGTTGGATAAATCTACTCAGTGAGTCCCTGAGAAAACAATATTACTCCTAAAATGATAGAAAAGATCAAATACTACAGGTGCAGAACTGTGCAGCATCCTCATAGAGCTGGATGATGTGACCAAAACTTACTCGCTAAAAACTTCTTCCCTAATTATATGTATTTCTAACATCCATCTGATGTAAACAACATAAAAGTATCAGTAAAGAATGCCAGGTACGGCCTAAATAAAATCTGCAGCTACTTGTATACTTCTTTTTTTTTTTCCCCAGCACTTATTGTTATTACAGTGTCAGGAGTACAGAGCAACGAAATTCACTTTGCATTTAACCTCTCTGCAGTGGGAGGGCGGCTCGACCTTAGAACCTCTGGATTGTTGCTCCAACACTAGGCCACCACTCCCCCTGTTACTATAATATGGTTAATAATAATTTACTGTAAATAGTAGCTTATTATATTACCATTTTTAACTCCTCCAATATATTATTTAAAGGAGAATTCCGGTTTTTAACACTTTTAGCCCATTTTCTGTA
>JAGKQL010000063.1:38655818-38700104 GCA_018398635.1 Cyprinodon brontotheroides
CGGAGTCAGGTTAGCCATTACCTGCCACACAACCTTTTAAACAGTTAAACAAGGAAAAGTCAACTAGAGTAAATTACATCTTGCATTACAATTAACTACAGCCTTCTTTAAATCGCATAAAAAAACTTTGGAAATGATTAATTTATCTGATAAAAATAGCCTCAGTGATCTGTGAGCCTGTGAGCAAACAACATTAATTGTATATGTGTGTCTCTTTTGGGCATTTTCGGCAAAAAACCCCCAGATTTTTCTGATTTTTAGATTTCTGTATTTATAGCCCTCTGTATTTATTTGTCTATCCTCATCCCCAATACATCTTCCTACATCTTATTTAATTGATTTTATTTTTCTATTGTATATACTGTGCCTAAACATCCTCTATTTTCTTGTATGTGCAATTCTTCTTTTTCCTGCTACTGGAAATACAATTTCCCAAAGGGAGCAATCCCAAGGGATTAATAAAGTCAAGTCTAGGTCTAAGTCTAATAATACTCTAATAAAACTAAAAAAGTACAATGCAGTAAAATATCTCCTTTATAACTGAGTGTAAGGAGTGCATTCACTTAGTTGATTAAATATGCATAACTCTCACTAAATGCAAACACTGTGACATCATATCTATTTTCCGTGCTGCTGCAGACCAGCTAAACCTCATGCCGGTCCCAGGGCAAAAGTAAGTAATTGGGACCCTAATGACCCCCACCATTCACTTAATTTCCCACGGCAACTAGATACAACAATGAACTTTGGAGCAAAAAAGATGAGTTGAGAAAAAAATCTAAAACAATGTGTTTTGCAGATACAATACAACTTTTTTTTTTTTTTACAGTCCCACCAGCACAACAAAACATCAAGAAAACGCTCATAAATCCCTCCTAGTTACAAAGAGGTATTCAGCACCTTGTAAAGAACTAGTATTCTACAAACATGGAAATGTAGAATGTGGTAAATCTTGGTGAAGTCTGAATGAATCATCATTTTTAGACACTCAGAGTCAGGACAGATGGTTTAAATTGAGCCGAGTGGGAAGGAAGAAGGTGAGTGGCAGTTATCCACCGCCCTCCATCTGTCCAAAATGTCACACAGCAATCTGAGAACCATCAACCTGACCAACAAGTGGGGAACACATGTGAGTCTGTAAGTGTCCCTGTGTGTGTGTGTGTGTGTGTGTGTGTGTGTGTGTGTGTGTGTGTGTGTGTGTGTGTGTGTGCCAATGAATAACAAGCTCAGAGTGACACTTTAAAAGGGAGGTATTTCCCTGTAAGTGAACGTCTGAAACTCACTGCTGCAAGTGAGTGACGAGTTTCTGACAGACACAAACTATGTGATTATTGCAAACACACACACACACACACACACACCCTCACACCCACGCACGCACACCTATGACCTTTCAGCAGCAGTCATAATTATGCCTGCGCGAAAGAGTAAAAAAAAAAAGAATAAAAAAAAAAGGTGAAAGCTGTGAGGGAAAAATACTTGATGGCTGTTCAACTTTTCAGAGTTGGAAATATTCCAAACACGCACACACTTACTGGGTTTCTGAAACAATTTCTTTCCACTCTGTCTCTAATAGCGGTGGTTTTGAAAGAGCTGTCAATCAAATGGAGCTCACCTACAGGTAGCCTCAGAACGAAATACGAAATGTACATTTTATTTTTGAATATATAATTTTTTCTTCGTTTATACGGACTGAATGAAAATGAAAACATTTAACTTTAGTTGTTTTTTTGTTGTTTGTTTGTTGTTGTTTGTTTCTAAAAGCTGAAATAATCAAACCAGGTTAGCTCCTCACAAAATGCTGCAAGATATACCTATAAATCCAGCAAAACCAAAGTCAAATTAAATATTTAAGGTTTGAGTTTCTGTTTCCTCAAGTAAGAGTTTCACAGATATTGATCTGACTAATCCTTAGAATTGGGAGTGTAGATCCATCCAACCTACAGACGAGTTTTAAGTCTTTACCAGCACACATCAGTTAACTGCTGTAGAATTGAGAAGATTTGTACGGGAAAGGGATTAAAAAAAAAGAAAAAGTAAACTGATTTTTAAATTTTTATTTCAGTTTATCTTTCAGAATTCTGATTTTATTCAGAATACTTGGATCTTTTTTCAGAATTCTGATTCTTAATCTCAGAATTCTGGACTGAATTTTGATTAATAAAAAAGTCAGAATACTTGACAAAAGTTTCAGAATTCCTATATAGTCAGCAATTCTGAGAAAAGTCAGAATTTCATCCCTTAATTCAGAATTCTGAGAAAAAGTCAGAATTCTGACTTTTTCCCATTACTATACTGAAATAAAATTGTAACTGAATCAACTTTTTTTTTTTTTTTCCAGTGGCCCTAATCTTTCTTCCCGTAGATTTGCAAGCATCCAGGACATGGTAACATTTAAAAAAACAAAAGAAAGAAATCCCAAAAAATAAAAACAAAACACACGTTTAATACACATTTTTGTCGACAAAAGGGTTTTACCCTTTCTCCAAAGGGATTCACTGTAAAATCCAATTAGCTACTTTAGATACGCACGCAAACTGCAACTACAAAAATAAATACAGTGACCCATGTATTTTAGGTCCTGCCAACTAGAGCTGCATTGGTAGAGTACACTTACAGATAAGTTAAACCAACTTAAATAATCAAATAGTATTTAATGTATAACTTACTTCAGATATACCCTTATATTAGATTATATTACTCAGAATATAGAATGAAATTAACTGTTAAATCTGTTTGTACATCATCTGCTGCTGAATCCTGCAGGTTTGCGGTAGGACTGATCTCCTCATGTACAGGTTGCCAGTCTTTCACAAGGCAACACAGAGACACACAACCATGCACACACACACACACACTCATACCGAAAGTCAATTCAGAGATGCCAACAAACCTAACAGTATACCGGCGAGAACCTGTGCCTGCATGGGGAGAACATGCAAACTCCATGCAGAAAGAAACCGGGTCTGGAAATCAAACCCAGGACCTTCTTGCTGCAAGGCAACAACTTATTGAAGTTAGGCTGATGCAGCTATTCTTGATTATTTTAGATCCACTAGAAATCTGATTTACTTACTAAAACGATGCAAAATAATTGAACTTAAAAACCAGTTAAATGTCTCAAATCTACATAATGCACATAAAAAAACAAAGAATAAAAAGAGTGTGTATACATTTTATATATAGAAATGTTTTCATTATATTTTTCATCCTTTTTACAGAGTTTAAAGGCTTTATTAAGATCCACAATCAGCATACTGTAAAGTCATCAAAAGTTGCAAAACTTTTTCATCAGTTTTATCGGTTACTACAAAACACTTGAAATTGTGAATTACCGTCAACCGTCAAAGTTACGGTCTTAAATGGAGTATAGTGTTAGTGACTTACTGTTTCTTTTTAGCTTAACTCTAAATAAAAGATTATTTATTTTAAATTCTAAGTATTATGAATTTTTCACAGCTCAGCTGACCATTGCTTCTCCATTACAATTTCTAAAAACATATTATTGCTAACATAGTAAAGTTAACTCGTATGTGGTAAGTCTGGACAGCTATTGGATTTTACAGCTGTTCTGCAGATCTAGACTCATATGGTGAACTCCTCTATCAATACGTCATTTTTAGTGCTAGTGTTGTTCACTGTTCAGATGCAAAAAATAAGTGTTTCGTAGAGTTATTTGTTTAGCCATATGCATGGTCAGTATCAACCCATTTCACTCATGCTCCCACTGTTGTTGATGTTAGAAGGTGTCTGTGTTGTTTTTTTTTCCATAAATGTCGCTATGCACCTACTTATTTGTCTCTCAGACCTATTTCCAATGTCTGTATATGTTAAAGCAATGCAGTCTGAATTGATGAAATTGCTTTAGAAATGGTTCAGCGAGAGCTTTAAGTGGACTTTGTCCTGTCGAGCCGAGGTAAGACCTTGGTTGCTCGCTGTCATTGGAGGAATGTTGCTTAGTCCTGTTGACCTAACAACCCTGTTCCATAGTGGACAAATCTAACACTAACATTTAAAAGTTATGGAAAAAACAAACCTGGTGTTATCGCTGAAGTTCACCTTATTTTAATCTTTAAATGTTCTATATCTTCCATTTTAAAACTGCATAGTCACATTATTTGGCATTTTATAAACTTCCGAAATGATGGAAGACCAAAAAAATAATTGTATGAACCCAATTCATGCTTTGATAATAATGGAAACACAATAACAATAAAAGTAAACACATCTTTGATAGTATAATATTAAGTCAAATAAAAAAAAACAGGGCTAGTCAGTGGCATACTGGATAGCACTGCTGCCTTGCAGCAAGAAGGTTTCGGGTTGCCTGGGGTCTTCCTTGAATCCCAGTCAGCCTCAGCAGATGGCCGCTCACACTGAGCCTGGTTCTGCTGAGTTTCTTCCTGTTAAAGAGTTTTTCCTCTCCACTGTAAGCTACAAGCATGCTTAGTGTGAGGATTGTATTTGAGTCAATGAGTCAATGCAATCAACTGGTTTTCTTAGATGAAAACTTTCTATCAATTTGACTGGATGATCTGGTGAACTTGCGAAGTGCCTTGAGATGGCGTGTGTTTGTGATTGGCGCTATATAAATATGGATGGATGGATATGGATGGATGGATGGATGGATGGATGGATGGATGGAATTAAAGGAGCTTTTTGAGTACAGATTTTATGATACAAAATCTACTCTAATTAATACATTGTAATAATTTTACATTAACATGTTATAGTCCATTTTCAAAATAGGAGATAGGGTTTTTACTGTCTTTCCTTTATAAGGTAATAGCCACTCAGTAATCTTGGTCTACCTCTGAAATGATGGAGACTTGTTCAAAACTAGGTTAAAACCCTAACTTTATCAAATCATTAATTTGTTGTATTTCTATAAATACTTAGGTTTCTGTCTGTGAATCCAGTTTTCAGCTGCACCAACTGAAGAACCAACAGGAACCTTAATGATCATGGCCTCTAAAACTGCCGGCTGCTGAAACTGACGGCCCGTCGGCTCTTGATGAATGACATTCTCTACCTCTACTGAATAAAACCAACGGCATGTAGCGGGGGGGTGGTTCAGCCAGCAAACATCCGCTCTTGCTTCCCCAAAGTCCCGCAGCAGTAATGAGGCAGCTGCTCGGTTCAGTGGAGGGCCACAGGGGCCGAGGCCGAATGATAAGGGGCAAGTTATGACAACGTGATGGAGCACAGGCAGAAGAGCCTGTGGAATGAGGAAGGGCTACTGCCAGAAATAAAGGTGTTATTTACATTTTTCTCTGTAACATTCACCAGATCAGTCACTAGATCCAGCTCTGATTACTCTTTCTCTAATTTTGCTTCATGTACTGCTTTATTGACTCTATGTTTAAACACTATTTTATTGTATTAATGCTTAAAGTAGAAAAAAATTACCACAAATGTGTACTTAAATTTTGTCTTTTTTTTCCCCTTCTTTAAAGGCTAGTGCTGTGTCATAGATGTAACGCTAACATTAGTGTCACAGTTTGGTTGAGGGTTGTTTGAGGACCCAAAAGCAGAGATGATTGAGGCAGAGACGAAGTTCTTGTAGATTTAATGCAACTGAGGCAAACATCCAAAAACACAAAAATACTGAGAACCAAAAACCAGCAAACATCAGGAAAAACTCAATGCGAAAGTTGCAGAAACTAGGAGAGTATAAGGGGAGACAGAATGGTAAAGACTGCCATAATCAAACGGATATGGAGCAGTAGTGGGCTTAAAGTGACTAGAAGGGAGCTAGGGGAAAGGAGACAGTAACAAGGGACAACAAGAGAGTAACTAAAGACTGGCTTGAATATAGCACAAATGGTAAATTAACCAAAGATCAACAAAACAATTACTTAGATTGTGAAAAACTAAAAAACTAACAGTCTCGCCAAAGGGCAGAACCATGGCAATTTAAGGGACTCTCTACTATAACCCCAACATTTTAGCTGTGTGTTTTAGTACACATTTACCTGTAATCTATATTTCCCATGCAACCTTTCAAGGAAAGAAAGTCCTGGTCTGTGGTAGGACTTTCACAAAACCCCACCATTATTGAGGGGAAAGAGTAACATCAACGCTAACCCAGTGTAAAAAAACTCCGAGATCAGCATTTCTGATTAGTTTATGCTCTGGCGTCCAACGGCGAAAGTTACATTTTCTGAACTCCAGCATCGAATGCTTGGATGCTCGGACACCAGAACGCCTGGATGCACCACTGCCAATCGCTGTACCTGTCAAAGCCATCACCCTTAAGCTTTTCATGTGAATCAGACACTATGACGCCCAAAATGCATTCAGTGTGAATGCAGCTTAGCAGACACGAGGGGACAAATGTAAACAAACTGGGTCACATTTTTGCAACCAAATGTTGTTAGCATATCAGGGAATCTCATATTAAATCCTTATGGAAATAAAGTTTTTCTTAAGTTTATAAAAAACAGCTCAAAAACTTAGCTATTATGCCATTGTTATTAGATTCTGTTGGTTATCTTTACTCAACAGTGATCATTATTATAGAAAAAAGACGTTGTTTATTAGGAAATGCTTCTATTATCCTTTGCCTTAACTATAAGGTTCCCGTTGATCTTTCTCTTGCTACATTTTTCAGAAACTCTTAACTGCGTTTGTGTTAAGGAAGATCCAGTCACCTTAGCATAGGGATGATTGTAAAATACAAAATAAGACTCAGGTAACAAAACATAGTGAAATGTGGAGGGATTAAAGTATCTTGGGGTCTTGTTCACGAATGAGGGGAAGATGGAGCAGGGATCGATAGGCAGATTTGCACGCTGTACCAGTCTGTTGTGAAGAGAAAGCTGAGCCAAAAAGCGAAGCTGAATTTACCAGTCAATCTACTTTCCTACCCCTCATCTATGGTCATGAGCTTTGGGTCATGACCAAAAGAATGAGATCCTGGATAAAAGCGGGTGAAATAAGTTTTCTCCGTCAGGTAGTGTGTCTGGGCTCTCCCTTAGATATAGGGTGAGGAACTCAGTCATCTAACCTGATTTCCGCCAGATGGATTTGCTCCGCGATATCCATCTGGAAACCTCCGTTGAAGTAATTTTGGGAAGGTGAAAATACTGGTTAGCTGATTGGCCTATGTTGGTGATAGACGGGCCAAATAAAACCAATCAGATCAACGGCAGCATATGACGTAACTAACAGTTAAGGCTACTCTTGCCGGAAACGGTAGGAGAAGAGCAAAACATCTTTTCCTCTCGGAGAAAAGCATCCAGAGCAGTGTTTTGCTCTTCTTTCCAGTGAAGAAATACTCTGTAATTCCGATAAAAACTTGCTCGATAGCCACGCTAACGCTTAGTTTCATCGGCTAAAGCCGCCATGTTCTCGTAGATTGAACTGTCGCCAGCTTTCTCGCTGCATCATCACACCTCAACCCGCCTCAAAAGCCAACGCTACGCTGATTGGACGTTCGTTGCGAAACGAACGGCTCCAAATTTCTTCAACGGAGAGTCTCCAGACTGATCTATGAGTGAAATCTTGAAAGCTCGCGAGATCAGGATGGTCTCATGAGGCTTCAGTCATCCAGGGAGGACTCATAGTAGAACTGTTTCCAAGTGGCTGGGGAGAGGGACATCTAGGCCTACTTACTGAAACTGCTACCCCCGCGACCCGACCCCAGATAAGCGGAAGATGAAATGTCATTTTAATACCAAAATAAACTCTTAACATGAAATATGGGAAAATATCAAGAGCTTCAAATGTAATTTATACACAATAGGTTCTGATATTCGCAACAAAGGCATTTCTTTGCATTTGATTAAAGTTCATTTAGATGATCATATGAAAGCTTAAAACTATATTATCTACTACATTCTCACCAATGTATAAATAAAAAAAAACACTTTAGGATACTTCTAAACATGAAAAACCTTGTCAAAAATGTAAAAAAATGTGATGGAGGGAAAAAACAACTTTATCTCATCATACTTTAAAGCAAGCAAAGTTAGGATATATATTTCCAGTTAATGTACTGTTAAAAAGGTCTACCTGCTGCATGAAAGCATTTCTATTTTTCTTGAAAACCTGATGAGGTATCATGGTCATCTCACTATCATGACATGAAATATTTCCATCCTTGAGTGCTGCTGAGCTGTAAAACATCTCTATCGTTGACATGTACTGCCATTGGTCTGACCAATAATTCTTCACTATCTGTCCTTGATCAGATCAGATGTGGCATTCTGTGACCTCTGCACAAGAAGCTAAAGAATTCATAACCCAAATACTCTCATAACTTTGTCTTGTCTGTCTTTGAGCACCCTTTTCAGTTCAATCAGTTTTTAATTTTCTTTTCTAAAGGATGTAACCCAGGAATACCTAATCACTGTGGAACTGTTAACAAAACAGTGACCGAGTGAAAAACTGCATTTTCGAAAAATCTGACTCCTACTGTGGCTGTTATGACATAAACTCCCAAACGCGAGCAGTAATGTCTTTATATGTTTTATCTGGATTCCTTAAACCCTCACTGCTATTGATCAGTTGATTATAACTGAATGCCTTTCAAATTTTAATTTATGCAACCAAGGAAATTAGTTTTCCCATATATCACATCACTGAAGTTCTTTATTTGCCATGTTTTTGCTTTACATCGGGACATAATTTGGACAAAAAAACAGCAGAAGCATGAATTCATACAAAATTCTTGTCAACCTAGGTAGGGCAGATTGGCAAAATAAATAGAAAAGAAATATAATGATAGAACAGAGCAGGCTCGGACTTGGAATGATTTTCGGCCCTGGCCCAGCTACATCCGTAGCATCCATATTCCCATGGACCAGCACCACTCACCACATCAGCAGGGTTGCCCGATGTCACTGACTCACGTTTTCCAGCCCAAAATATGTTCATAAACCGCCTGGATATACAAAATCTCTCCAAATTTGAACCAAAGTCTATTGATCTCTTAGGCCATAAAACATAAAAAAAGGAGAAGATTTTACCCATAGACAGCCATCCTAAACTGCTAGATTGGGAAACATCCCAACCTGGCAACAATGCACGTAAGATGGGAAACGTTAGCCTTTAGATGCAAAACCCCATCATGCACCTCAACATATTTTTTACAACATTTTAGCTTTATTATAATTTAGTTTGTTGCAAGGATTTTACAGTTTGAAGAAATTGAAAATTACACCACATACCAACCGTCACAAAGACGTGCATGACAATGAAGGGCTATAGATACTGCATGCATCATTTAGGTAGTTAACATTGTATTACTTCTTGAGCTCCTTCAGTTATTTACTGCCACAGGTAGGAGCGTCGGCAGGAGAGTAAGTGTTGGGGCCGGAATGATTTAAGGAGGGCCGGCCCTCGCACGCTAAAATTTGCACAGGCACGCCGTGCAAATGCCCAGTCTCACAGATTACCAGTCTGGACCTACTGTAGAACAGAGGGATAGAAAGTGTGACCCACATCCAGAGGCTTTTTGGTGCGTTCACCTTAACCCCTTGAACCCTACGGACCCACCGGCGGGTCCAGCTGCTACATGACCTCGTAATTTTACCAAACCCCCAGTATTGATGTAAAAAACATATTTGGCACAGTTTGGTGACATTTATGGATAAATGTGCCAAACTGGCCCCTCCGCCTTAGAAATTTCTCACTAATACCATTCTAAAATAAATATGATTCATCTGATTGAGTCCAAATTTGGTATATTTTTACACAACATTTAGATTCGAAAGTCTGTACTACTTTTTTGTGCTATAAAATAACATTTTGGTAGTGTTTTGCAATGTTTATTTCAAAGAAAATTTTGGCGAGGTTCAAAAATGCAAAATATTTTGTATTTTGTCCCTAATATTTCAGGCAGGGTCAAAGCTACAATGGTGCTGACACCAGAAAACCATTCTATGACATCTTACCTTTACAGAGGTACCAAAAGTTTCTTCTTAAATCTAATAGCTTTGAGGCTATAAGTGATTTACTTTTGTGTGTTTTTGTCAGGCAGAAATTTATTTATACCCCCTTAGGGTGTAAGAGGTTAAACAAAGTAGCCACATATGTGTTCTCTCCTCTCCTGCAAATCACATGGCTGGGAACAAACTCCAATCCTTTTCGCTACACCTTGTCACCATCAGGCAGAGCTTCTATCCGCTGTTTGACGGTTCATCTCAAGATGGCGAACCTGGATATTACTGAGCAAGTCATGGTGCTATATCCATCATTCCCTGGTCCACCAGATTCTCCAGAGATGTTGAAAATTCGGAAAGTCCAGAAGCTGTGGCTGGATCCCAGTCACTTTCTGCTGTGTTTCTGTCTGACCAGGACAAGAAACAATCCCGCTTCTGGGGAGACTTACACAGAGGTAAGGTGAAGAGTCGTTCTGGAGGTCAGACCTTGGCAGAGATGCATGAGATCCGGCCCAGAGGTGGCCGCCTGAGTGATGCCTACTTTTGGAACAGAGAACGAAAGTTAATTTAACAGTCCTCCTAGTTTACCTAATATGGCTTTTTTTAAAGTCACCCAGAGTATTTGTTGCTTACTAAACTAACTCTTTGTGATTTTTTTTTTCTATCCTCCATTTTGATTGAAAACTTCCTTCACCCTACATCAAAGCCACATCCATTCCCTGACTAGTTGTCACAATGCAACGCAACAGTTCAACACAACAGTTCAAAATTTCCAACTACAGCGACAGTCACAAATTAATTGCCTAAATTTTGCTAGTTGCAGAGGAATAAACACCTCCATTGTATCACTTTGCATAGTAGTTTTTCCTAAAAGTACATCTACGTAGGGGTGAGTATTGGCATGGGTGTTGCGATACGATGCTTGTCACGATACCCGGGTCACAATACGATATTATTACTTTATTGCATTATAACCATATATGGTGCTATCAAAATTAAATGCATAGATAAAAAAGCAACCTCTGTATATGTTCAGATGATATTGATGGTTCAGTTATTTTGGTATTCATGTTGTTTGGGGTGAGTCCATGTCTTCCACTGTGAACGCCTCAACTATGAATAATACGCTGCACCGCACAGCAAAAGGGCGCCACAGCGCCATCTGCCAGAGTGGTGGTACAAAGGTAGCCCATTTTCCCTCAGTTTTAGGTAAAAAATGTTTCCTTTAAAAAAAAAAATCGATACTCGGAATTTAAAGCTCGATATCATATCAGTCAGCCAAAAATCGCAATTTATTGCCAAAATTATTTTTTTTCACACCCCTACATCTACGTAGGGATAAAATAAATCAAACACTTCATGTCAGGTTCCAATCTCAACCCGGAGACCCTCTAGTGAATGTCTTCCTTTCTTCTCTATCCTCCAGTTTCAAAAATGTCATAACATAAATGCCCCACAGACGAGCCATAGAAATACACTGTCAGGTTAGGTACAGCTTGCTTTCCAAATTTAAGAATTAGGAAAAATATTCCAAAAAGGTGTATGAATAACTATGCCTTTCTTTTCTCCTTGATGTAAGATGAAAATAATGTCTCCATGTGTCTAATCAAAGGAGATGGGGGGGGTGGGGGTTACAGAGAGTTAATTGATGTAACAATTAACTGGTAATTAATTTGGTAATTAACATGGTAAATTGTCTGTAAAATCTTTTATTTTTATATAATGGATTATGTACGTGCCAAACAGAAGCATAAAAACAGTAAAACCGGGGTTCCGCAGAGGAAAATAATCTGTCTATGACACACCATTAATTGTCATGTGTTCCTTAAACCTGCACCTTCTTGGATTCCTGTTGAACTGGTTAAAACAGTAAAACTCAAACACTAACACTCATGCAGGCCTGGTTTCTCTAACCTTCACTGTCTGGATACAAATGAGTTTTTCATGCAGCATTTTGTGAAATGGCAGCAAGCAAACGGCAAAAAATAATCCCTCATCTGGGGTGAGATAACAATGAAGATTCAAACACTTTGTGGGAGTCTGGGATCATTAAACTCTCTACAGGTTAAACGGCTGAGTGAAACAGAAAAGCTGAAATTGCCACTTCACTTCTTCTCCTCTCATAATATGTTTCCACTCTGTCAGAGAACAGTGCTGTTGCCGTAGACTTTTATTACCCTGTGTGATAAGACTGATAGTCGTTATGTTCACATAAGCCTCAGCATTCATGCTGAAAGCTCAAACAATCAAACCCAGTTGCTTTACAGGCTGCAGCTCCCAACAAACCAGTCACTATCAGTTTTATGGAAACTCTGCAGTGTTTAGAGTCATCATTATGGATGGTGGGTGGGACTAAAAGGCTGGAATCAAAAAGCAACTTATACACCAGCAGACTATAAACATCATTACACTATTTTGAGTTTAGGGTATACGATGGAATATTAAGGCCAGGCTAGAGATATTTATATGTAATATGAGAATAAAGTTCTAACATTATATGAATAATGTGTTAACATGATAGAGAGTTAGAATAAAGTCATAATATTACAGGACTATAATCATAACATTACGAGTTGTGTTGCGCCGATGCCATTTTTTTGGCGCCGATACGATACTCGATACCTGGCTGTGCAGTATTGGCCAATACCGATACCATCTGTTTGAAATTGAAATGTGTGTATTAGAGACTGACACAGGAGTGGATTTTTACTCCTGTCCCGTCCCACTCCCACAGAAAAAAATTGTGTCCCGTCGCACTCCTGGTGAAATTACTCCCACTCCCATCCCGCTCCCATTCAGAATGACTCCCACTCCTGCACCACTCCTATTCTTGTTGTTTTTGGAGGCCGGTGACAAACTCAGAGCAGAGGTACTGTTGGTTTTTGGGTCGTGTAGTTTTTGACTCGCATTATAGTGTAGGCTTCAAGGAAAAACTACAAAAAAATAGAAGCGCCAGTACTGGATTTTTTTTTCCCTTTCTATTTTATTTTTATTTTTGCATCAATCCTAGTTTTTTTAGTTACTATTGGTTTTGCTCCCGCTCCCGTCTGCTCCGTTAATGTTTAATCCTGTACCGTCCCAATCACATTGATCGTTAATAATACTGACTCCTATAAAATAATTGCCATCATGGCTTTTGTCAAGCTGCTGCCTACCTTTTGTGAAGCAGGAAAAAAACGAATAGAAAGTGAATCCAATAGAACGTTTTATTGCCTATCTGGAATGGGTGACAATGGTTGAATAAACTTTTTGTTCTCAAAATGGTATCGGTGCCCTATTTGATGGTACTCGCCGATACCGATACCATTTTAGTGCTGGATTGGGGCCCTGTCCGAGACTGGTATCAGTATCTGTGCAACACTAATTACAAATGTAAAGTTGTCAATTTATGAAAATAAAGTTGTAAAATTATTAGAATAAAGTTGTATTTTATGAGTGCAAATCCCAGAGGGCTCCCCATGATGGCAGCCCACTGCTCCCTAAGAGGATGCATTGAATGCAGACCAAAATCTCTCTAATGTGAGATCAATAAAGCAGCAAGCATATTATGAAGTTATACTTGGGCATCTGTTTCACAAATAAATTCTTGTTGTGAGAAGTTCTTGTTGAATTTTAAGTCCTTTAGCACACCAGCATCAAATTACTATTAGTATTAGAAATTTGAAACGATTATGCAAACATAGTCTATACACATACATATATATATATGCTTGTTGTAGCTATGTATGTTAACCTCCATATACACTCACCGGCCACTTTATTAGGTACACCTTTCCAACTGCTCGTTAACACTTTATTTCTAAGCAGCCAATCACATGGCGGCAACTCAGTGCACATTTAGGCATGTAGACATGGTCAGAGACAATCTCCTACAGTTCAAACCCGAGCATCAGTATGGGGAAGAAAGGTGATTTGGTGACTTTGAGCGTGGCGTGATTGTTGGTGCCAGAAAGGGCTGGTCTGAGTATTTCAGAAACTGCTGATCTACTGGGATTTTCCGCTGCAACCATCTCTAGGGTTTACAGAGAATGGTCAGAAAAAGAAAAACATCCAGTGGCGGCAGTTCTGTGAAGGAAATGCCTTGTTGATGCCAGAGGTCAGAGGAGAATGGCCAGACTGGTTGGAGCTGATAGAAGGGCAACAGTGACTCAAATAACCACCCATTACAACCAAGGTGGGCAGAAGAGCATCTCTGAGCGCAGATACGTGGAACTTTGAGGCAGATGGGCTACAGCAGCGAAGACCACACAGGGTGCCACTCCTTTCAGCTATGAACAGGAAACTGAGGCTACAATTTGCACAAACTCATCGAAAGTGGACAATAGAAGATTGGAAAAAGCGTTGCCTGGTCTGATGAGTCTCGATTTCTGCTGCGACATTCGGATGGTAGGGTCAGAATTTGGCGTCTACAACATGAAAGCATGGATCCATCCTGCCTTGTATCAGCGGTTCAGGCTGGTGGTGGTGGTGTCATGGTGTGGGGAATATTTTCTTGGCACTCTTTGGCCCCTTGGTACCAATTGAGCATCGTTGCAGCGCCACAGCCTACCTGAGTATTGTTGCTGACCATGTCCATCCCTTTATGACCACAATGTACCCAACTTCTGATGGCTACTTTCAGCAGGATAATGCGCCATGTCATAAAGCTGGATTCATCTCAGACTGGTTTCTTGAACATGACAATGAGTTCACTGTACTCAAATGGCCTCCACAGTCACCAGATCTCAATCAATAGAGCATCTTTGGGATGTGGTGGAGCGGGAGAGATTCGCATCATGGATGTGCAGCCGACAAATCTCTGCGGCAACTGTGTGATGCCATCATGTCAATATGGACCAAACTCCCTGAGGAATGCTTCCAGCACCTTGTTGAATCTATGCCACCAAGAATTGAGGCAGTTCTGAAGGCAAAAGGGGTCCAACCCGTTACTAGCATGGGGTACCCTAATAAAAGTGGCGGTGAGTGTGTGTATATATATATATATATATATATATATATATATATATATATATATATGCAGGTTATGGTATGATAACTTCATTCCCATAATTACTTTATTCTTAATAACTTTATTCTTGTAATTTTATGACTTTGTTCTCGTAGAGTTATAATTTTATTCTTGCAATATTATGACTTTATTCTGATAATGTTGCAACTTTATTCTCATAATATTAGGACTTTATAATTTTATAACATTAATCTCATAATGTTGACACTTTATTCTCGTAACTAAAAAAAAAAATCTCTAGCCTGGCCCTAATCCTCCATCTTAAAGGTAAATGTATTGTTCTAAATTTGATGAAAGACTAGGACCATCAGTATAAGCTTCTATCCCTTGGAATAAAGGGATCATCACACTCCGAGCTGTTGGCTTCACTCTTCACCAGCCATCACTTTTATATATTGATGCCTTCTGACACAGTGATGAGATTTATGGCATGAACTTACATGGGAAGAGATTTAACAGATGCGTGTGCGCACGTGAAGCCGTCTTAGAGCTCTTAATTTGATTGAAAGAATGTTGGGACTCTGTGATTTAAAAGGGGTTTATTGCTCTCATCATTTTTTTATTTCCTAGAAGTTAGTTCATCCTTCATTTCCCTGAGTCAATATTTTGTAGAACCACCCTTCACTGCAATTACAGCTGCATGTATGATGGGGTATAAGTCTCTGGCACCTTGATGCTTCTGGAGCCTAAAGCATTTTCCTATTGTTATTGAAATGGCTTCAACCTAGTCAGGCTGGATGGAGAACATTCATGGACATCGATTTTCATAATATAACACAGATTCTATATTTTATCAAATGAATATTGGGTTTTTAACAAAGCCACACTGAAAGATGGTGTGTCTTCAGCTATCAAGTATCTTGCCTATCAGGACTGGCCTTAAACTGGCTTTACCCATCTTCCAATTTTCTTATGCCAGTTTGTCCCTTGTGAAGAAAATTATTCCAGAAGCTTCAATAGTCATTTCACCATCATTTCACCAGCGGCCATTTTTGCCCAAATATAGTAACACCTCACTCCTGACATCTTCCAGCAGTGACGACACAGTGCGGTAAGCCTAGCACCATTCACCCCGCTTTACAACAAAATCAATAGGAAATAATAGAGAAATCTGCAATCAATAGCAATTTTTTAAGATTTTGAGGGGACTTAACCATTTAAATTCGAGAGATCTATAGTTAAACTCACAATAACCACGTGCATGGCAGTTGGATGTTGGAATTCATCGGGTTTGCCGGATTTGCCATCCAACTTCTGGTCAGAGAAAAACACGTAATATGTAGCCGACATTTGGAAGAAGAATGTTTTCAAGATGACTTGGATAATGGCGTTGTGACAAACACCAGATACAGCACTGGGACTTGATTAGCTCCGCATATCCATCTGGAAACCTTCCGTTGAAGTAATTTTGGGAAGGGGGCGAAAATACTGGTTAGCTGATTGGCCTATGTTGGTGATAGGCGGGCCAAATAAACCAATCAGATCAGCGAAGCATATGGCGTACTAACAGGGCGACGGCGAAAACACAACCACAAGCCAGGCTACTCTTGCGAAACCAGTGGGGAGAAGAGCAAAAACATCTTTTCCTCTGAGAAAAGCCTCCAGAGCAGTGTTTTGCTCTTCTTTCAGTGAAAAAATACTCTGTAATTCTGATAAAACTTGCTCGATAAACCACGCTAGCGCTAGTTTCATCGGCTGAAGCCGCCATGTTCTTTAGACTGAACGCCACACCTCAACCAGCCTCAAAGCCAACAATGATTGGGCGTTCGTTTGGTGAGCGGCTCCAGATTTTCTTTAAGCGGAGAGTCTCCAGACTGATCTGCGAGTGAAACCTTGAAAGCTTCCGCGAGATCAGGATGGTCTCCACGCAGGCTAGTAAAGCCGGGCATACACTGTACAATTTTTGGGCCCATTCTCCAGTCATGAGAGAATTTTCCAATCAGGCAGAATTTCAGTTTCATCGTGCGTCATGAATATACAAGGGGTGACCAGCCTCTCACGACCACCTCCCGATCAGGAATTGTAGGTCGAGAAAAAAATCAAACATGTTTGAAGATCAGTCTGCCATCGTAAGATCGGATCAGAGCGTCGGGCCGCACAATTGTGAGCTGTGAACACCGAAACCCGAAGGTTTCATCACACAGTTTGAGCTTTAGCTGTGTGCAACGAAAATATCGCACAGCATATGCCTGGTTTTAGACTTCTAGCTATCACCTTTGATATGTTGTGTATGTTTAAAGGATGTCAGCTAGTAGCTCCACCAGGCTCCATTATTGTTTGCTATCCATACCTAGAAAATAAAGTGTCATTTTTCTTGTTCATCTCTTCATCGTATTTTAGATGTACGCCCTTCATTTACAGCTATTCATTTTATTTTCTTACTAATTTCTTTATTTGCTCAGCCTTCTTTATGGTAGACTAAAGGCTGATTTTTACTCAGAAACCAGGTCGTCTGCGTGAGAGTCGCAGTGAACGCAAATATGCCCCCGCCTCTCCATTCTACATCCGCTCTACACTATGCGCATTTCCTGTTTGGTACCTTACCGGCTTGTTTTGTTTGTGTGACTGCCATTGTGGAAAATGACACGTGAAGTTGGACCAGCTAGAAGAGCGAGAACGCTGGGAGCCTTTTTCCACCTGGATCCCCGTTCTTTTTCAACCTCATTTTCCCTCCGTTGTTGCACGAACTTGCCCCCACTTCCTCAGTGCCTCTGCTGTTTATAGACCCACAGTTAGTTTGTGATTGTCCCTCTTGTGTTGTGGTGTGGAATAACATATTGGGCATAAATTAAAAATATCTGTGACAAGATCACTACGACACACTGCTGTGGGAGTATAACCAGCCCTTAAAGGAATAGTACACCCAAAACATGATTAGCCTTCATTTTCTACTCACCCCCATGCTGAACAACACTCTGGAGTACTTTTTGATATCTCAAATGCATCTGGAGATCTGGGAGGCTTCTTGCTGTCTGCTGACATTCAAATAATGGAGGTCTATGGCACCCGAGACAGAAAGGTCCATAAAAGTCCACAAAAACGTGTCAATATTCCTCCATACTGCTCGTCAATGTATTCCAAGTGTCCTGAGTGGGTAGCGTCCAGAATTTACTCGAAACAAAGTCATTTAGAATGTTTTTAGAGCATAAACAGTAGTGTATAGAATTTCCTGAAAGCGTGTTCACGACGCTACGGAAGCGCTGACAGACCAAACCAGATGAAAGTGCGCATTCAGCTCGGCAAAGAACTCATGCTCTTCCTCAACACTGAAGTCCTCAGACATTTTTCTTTTCGTTGTTTCTTTCTTTGCACAGGTAAACAGCACATTTCTTCTTCTACGCTTGCATTGCTCGGCCAGAGCAGACGCTGAATGCGCACTTTCATCTGGTTAAATGCATCTTTCAGATGCATTTGAGATATCAAAAAAGTACTCCAGAGTGTTGTTCAGCATGGGGTGAGTAGAAAATGAAGGCTAATCATGTTTTGGGTGTACTATTCCTTTAATGCTGAACCAGGGTCTACAACTTTTAAACCATGTATATTTTTGGAGCACAGGAGAAGTCAGTGTGAGAGCAAAGAGATACCATTTTACCAAGGAGAAAAAGTGCAACCAACACGCCACCACGCAGTCGCTGTTCCTAATCCACCCCGATGGAAAATAAATGTTTTTAATGTATGGAGATGACAGAAAACTGGAGACATTACTTAAATCTGCTGTAAACGCCTCATGTAAGGGCTTAAAAACCCCTCTTATCAATAGATTTTCCAAAAGGAGTTGACGAGTGAATTAATGGGTTTGTGAGTGAAAATGTGTGTGTGTGTGTGTGTGTGTGTGTGTGTGTGTTCCTCAGTTAAAAATGTTAATGCTTTTAATCCCTTTGCCACTTTCCCCAGTGGTCAGATTGCTTTAAAATAAAAACTCAATCTAGTTTATTGTCCTCGAACGCACACACAAACCTAACGCACACACACCACTTTGAGGTTGTCAATCTGCTTCCTGCCACCCTGTAGTGTGTGTTTAAGTGAATCGCCAACATGTGTGAGAGCTTTGCGACTGACAGGCCGTTAATCCTTCACCCCCCTCCTCCTTTCTTTACCTCCATCCTCATTCCTCCTGCTCCTCCTCCTCTCACACTCCGTTCCCTCCACCCTGCGTTTCCTGCTTACTCTCATTCTTTTTATTCAGTATTCTCCTTACCTGCTTGTCCAAACTACTATTTTACAATTGTCAACTCTTTTTCTTACTGTCCATGTATTCCATCACTTTCATCCTCTTATTCCTCTTCAATTTTATTTTTGCAGTTAAACCCTTTTGCAGAAGATAAACGAAGCTCGATGATATCCACCTTTTCGTTATCTCCCAATGATCTGAGTATTGTTGACTTGCCAGGGAGGGAAATCCAGACACCCCTCCACCCATCAGCAATCTTCTGCAAAATCCCAAAGCATCTCAAGTCCAGAAGGTGTAAACAATCCCCTCCAGCATGTTTTGGCTCTGCTCTTGGGTCTTTTTCTGGTAGGATGTATTTAAAAAAAAAAAGAGAAAAGGAATCTCCAAAGGCAGGTCACCAAAAGCCAGCCTAACCAGATGCACAGTCTCCTTTTAGTGCGGAGGAGCAGTGGCTCTACATTAGGTTATTCCTGTTACCATGCTGCTAAAGCTGACTCCAACCGCCCAACAGAGGCTAATCTTACCCCCGTGTGTCACGTATTTAAAAATCAAATAATTCTCTCCTCTTGCACCAGTTTATGAAAGTAAAAACAGTTCATCAAATAGCCTTGATAGCCCAAAGGTAACCCAGCAAAAAGGTCCATGGGCACGCTACAAACTATACTGATAGAAAACCTAAAGAAAACACATGAGAAAAGTAAAGATTTATTCTGAGTTGGTTTACTTTAAAGTAACTGTAAGTGTTTAAGAGTTTTTTGACAACAACAAAATGTCCAGAGAATTATGTCTTTTCTACCATTTGTTTCTCTGTCTGGGTTCAGGAAGCTGTAATACTGAATAGTGTAGAAGTTTGATCATTGTCTAATGACAATCATTGTAAAATGATTCAATACAAAATAATGAAAAATCTTTGGATTAATTAAAAAATACTGTACACAGCAACAGACAACAAACAAAAACAAAACAAGGAATCATAAAAACATTTAAAACAAACAAGGTGAAGTTCCAGGTGTCACTAGTTGCAAAAGGCAAAGAATAATACTATGTTTTAAGCTGGGTTCAAACCAGTCAGAGCTACATGATCCCCCCTGCAGAAATCGTGCCGGGTGCATTCATCCCCATTGATTTTTAATGAGCGCTACATGCCAAGACCTCGTCCAATGTGGGTTTTGGTCATATCAGACGTAAAAACAGATGGGTGTTCTGCAGACATGGCAAAAGTACTCACTTTCCGTACTTGAGTAAAAGTACAGATACTTGTGTTAAAAATACTCTGGTAAAAGTGGAAGTACTGATTAAACTTCTTTACTCAAGTAAAAGTAACAAAGTACAGGCTTGTAAATTTACTTTAAAGTATAAAAGTAAAAGTAGAAACCACTTTTTCATGCCGTTGCCTACATTTTAAATGGATGTCTGCCAATAGGACTAGATCTCCGCTGTGTTCATTTTCAATCATCTCGCCGCGTCCATGCGCTACTATGCTAGCGCCACCGCCACCAAGCTGCAATGATTTGCAGCCAATGAATACCGCCGAATCTGTCGATTCATCTTGTAGCGGGTAGCGGTCGTCAAATGCAGCGTAGATTCCCATCCAATTAGATTAAATTTGGTATTGATGGCGTGAAAAATAATAACGGTAACTCCATTGAAATGATTCAAAACTAAAGTAACGAGCCAATTTTTTAAAATGTAAGGAGTAGAAAGTACAGATATTTGTATAAAATGTAAGGAGTAGAAGTAAAAAGTCAACATAAAAATAAGTAGTAAAGTAAAGTAAAAATATCAGAAAAATTACTTGAGTACAGTAACAAAGTATTTCTACTTCGTTACTTCCCATCTCTGGTGTTCTGGCCTTAATATAGACCCTCGACACGCACATTGACCAGTGAAAATGTTGACACTAACATTCATCTAGACCAGTGGTTCCCAAAGATTTTCTTCTGGGCCCCCCTTTGGATTACAATAAAATGTCCAAGCCTGCTTTTTGCTGCAGATCTTCTCAAATCTGGGTTGCAGTGTCACAACTGTCCATTATGCTCAGTCAAGCAAGCTGTTGTTTTTTTTTTTTTTTCTTCTTCACTCATACCGCTTCCCGCTCCCCTGGATGGCATTGCGCCCCCCCTAGGGGGCGCGCCCCACACTTTGGGAACCACTGATCTAGACAGATATAAATGTGTCTTTCCTCCCCCAAGTGAACATACAGAGATCTCCTAAACACAATTTGAAACTAATGCAATTCATAGAACTCAATCTGAAAAACAGAAATCCATCCAACTTCTCCTATTTAGTCCTGTCAGGGTTGCGGTGGTGCTAGTCTGTTGCAACACAGAGACACACAACCATGCACACACACTCACACCTACAGTAAGGGCAATTTCAAAGAAGCCAGTTAACTGAACAGTCATTTTTTTGGACTGTGGGAGGAAGCTGGAGTAGCAAGCTAGGAATTAAACCCAGGACAAAAACAAACAAAAAAATCAGAAATGTGAAAAAATAAGATTAGAACCAAACTGAAATAAATTTATTATATATATATATATATATACACACACACACAGCTGAGAAAGCAACAGTTAGCAAAGTTTGGCAGTTTTATTTTTTAAAATTTCCATTCTTTATGGAAAGTGCCTTCTTTTCTTGCAGCAATGGTGGAACAAAACTTACTCCATACATTTTTACGTGCATGATTTTTCAACTTGTTCTTATCATGAACAAACATCAGCCAACTTTTGCTTATGTTAAACTGGCAGTAGTAGAATTTAACATCGGCCCTGGACAGAAGTGTGTGTGTGTGTGTGTGTGTGTGTGTGTGTGTGTGTGTGTGTGTGTGTGTGTGTGTGTGTGTGTGTGTGTGTGTGTGTGTATATAGTTATTGTCACAGTGGTGTGGAGGTTTGACCGGAGATTACTTGAGGATTTGTTATCCAAAAAAAGTTCAACAAAAGCAAAAATCCAACAGCATAAATCCACACAACCGAAAAATGCTGAAAACCAGGAATACTCACAACAATGAGGGGGAAAAGAAATGATGACAAACCATCAACAGTGACTGAGCAGGAGGTGCATATATGGGAGAGAGAAACAAAGACAAGGCTAATCAGCAGATTGGGAGCAGGTGTGAACAGAAGAGACTGGAAGGGAGCTAGGGAAAAGGGGACTAACACAAGAGGGCAACAGAGCGCAAACGAAGACAGAACTCAACTACAATCAAAACTCACTAGAATGACACAAAATGGAAATAAAACCAATGAAAACTCAAAGATAAAACTTAAACAGAACCAAAACCATGACATATATATTATTTTAGCTTATAATATACAAAACTACAAAAAAAACTTTTTTTTATTATGTGTTGGCTACTATTATTTGCTTTTACATATTTATTTTTAGCCCAATTGCACCTTTTACAGTAATGCAAAACTAACATAATTTCATAAGAACAAAAATTGCTGATTTTTAAAAAGACTAAAAATATAAACAATATAATTCTGGGGAATTGGCTCTGCAGGTATCACTTTTAAAGAAAATGTTTCTAATGACATATTTGTGCGTTAAGATGCAAAATATACTTCCTGTACATTTTACAACAGACATGAAATGTAAAAATGAATAATTTTTATCAAATGCATTTGTTATGTTCCCCACTAAAAATCAAAGCATGTGTAAATGTTCTGTTGCAGATGAAATCATGTGCTTCTGGAGGGTCATTTATGCAAATTTAATCGTACAAGTGTTTCCTCAGTGGATGCCATTTACTATGCTTCTGAGATGTTTACAAGCCTTTTAAATTATTTAGTTGCTGCATGTAAAATCAACCAAAAAATACTTCTAAAAGCTGCTCCTTTAGCTTTTTTTTCATTTAGCTGTACATACATTTAATTTCTCATTACTTAAGCGTCATTTTGGCTTATAGATTTAAGGATTTCCCTTCCAACCTTTATATAATCACACACTATTGTCTGGGGAATTAAAACTACTTTGCAAATTATTTTGTCTGTTCTTCTATCCTTTATTTGAGCCTCAGCAGGATCTCCTTTTCTAAGATTATAACGACTACACTCCCTCATCACCATTACACAGCTCTAATCGCATTAAAAATTGCCCTCTCTGGTCTTGTTTCTGTATCGTGTGTGGATTTAAATGTGCCCTATTGTTCTGAGGCAGCCAGGTGGAAGAGGAGAGACGTTTTCATTCATGTTATGAAGACGCTGTTTGTGTCTGAGGGTGATGGAGCCACAAAGTCCACCGGCTCAGCTGACATGATGAGAGAGACAGCCAGGACACCAGCTCTGGGCCTCGTTACTCAAGCTCCATTAGGCTTCACGCTTAAATTATACCCTAATACCTGTTGTCACGGTGATGCACCGGGCTGAAAACATTTATGCAGGCCACCGGGGCTGATAACTGCCCCTGTGTGCAACAGCAGTGGCACCAAAGAGACACACACACACATATTCGCCTCTTACTATGGTTTGTGAGAGTCGTGTGTTGACTTCCATGGATTTCAGGTATTTTCAACCCTTTCTCTGCCCTAACCCAGATACTACCTCTAAACCTACCCATTCCCCATGCATATCTAGCTCTAACCTGAACCCTAACTTCCTTCACACCTTAAGCCTAAATCTAACCGTTGCAAAAATGAAAGCGAGGACAAGAAATTGTCCTCATTTTGGTACAAACTTCCCTCATTTTGATGGTAAAATCAGAAAAATGGTCCTCACTCAGATGTCAAAACAAAAGGACACACAGCCCCATCACCACACACACAAACACACATAAAAAAGCTCATCAGCATCACTACCTGCAGGTCACACATGAAATCAGCCCTCTTCAAACACATAAACAGCATAAATACATATTCATCAGCGCAATATCCAGAGTGCCTTTAAGCAAGGACCAATTAGAATTCTTAGATTAATATTATTTCTTATCATTTATGACAGAAAATTGCTGAAATATTACCACCGTACTGTATCATCAACAGTTGGACATTTATTCATTTTTAGTCACACATGTTTCAGGTCTTTAATAAAAAATCATAATGGAAAGATTTTTTTGGTAAATAGAAAGTATTTTTTTTATAATTAAATTTATCAAGCTGCAGTGCCTTTGTGAAAGTATACACCCCATGGAACTTTTTAACCTTTTGCCACATTTCAGGCTTCAAACATAAAAGATATATATATATATATATATATATATATATATATATATAACATATATATAACTAGCTATATATATATATATATATATATATATATATATATATTATTTTTATTTTGGGAGAAATCAACAGGTGGGACACAATCATGGAGTGGAACGAAATTTATTTGATACTTTTTTAACAATTAGAACACTGAAGAGTCGGGCGTGCAAAATGAAGCCCTTTTACTTTCAGTTCAGCAAACTCTCTCCAGAAGTTCAGTAAGAATCTCTGATTGACCTAAATGACTGATGATGATAAATATAATTCACCTGTGTGTCATCACGTCTCCATATAAATGCACCTGCTCTGTTATAGTCTCAGAGGTCTGTTATTAGAGTCAAATTTAAAACAAGATTATATAAAAAGTTATTATCAATTCATTCAGATCTATGAAGTCAGTAATTGGTCCACTTTATCAGTTTATTAGCTACTCTGGCTGTGAGAACAGCTTTGACATATTATGTGGAACAGACACAAACAAAAACAAAAATGGTGGGAAAATGCTTTGGATGGAGGTCTTTTTGTGCGAATATTCTTGTTTTATCAGCTCTTCATTAAAAAGCGAACAGATCGAGAATAGCAGCTGGAGAAACAAGAGTGATATGTTCATTTATATCTGACAGTCCGGTCCACATGCTCCTTCCAACGAGTCCTGGAACCAAAGTGAAATAATTGGTGAGTAAGATCACAACTTAAGCTGTCATCTAAATATATTGTGGCGGATTTGTCATCTAGTGGCCATGCAGGACCTCTAGTAAAGAGGAAAGCTTTTGCTCCTTTTTGTCGGTTTCCTATTATCTTTGTGACCTATCCCCTTAAAATACTCTGAATGTGTGAAAGGTCCTGACTCTGTGCTAAGCTCCAGCATAGATGTCAACCTTTTCATTCAACCGTACACCCCCCACTTCAGGAGGAAGAAAAAAATTGATCTACAAAGACATTAAAAGACATTACATATGTGTAAAATAATAACGGGGAGAAAATGCATGTTGATGTTTCATCTTTTGAAAAAATATGCTTTCAAGCAGTAAAACCTGCTTTTTTCTGGATGACCTGTCAACAAAGAAGAGGAAAACAACTGTATAAAAGCCTCCTACCCCCATTCACCTCCCATCCTTCTCCCCACCTCACCCACAGAGTCCTTTCTCCCACCGACCAGTGTTCAGGATTGCCCCCTCACCCCTGTGACCCCCACCGCCACCACCATTGGACCCTTTCACTCTGCAACAAAGGCTGCCAGGGGCCGTGTTATTTGATGCACTAAAGAGCCGTCCCACCCTCCCGCCCCTAGGACAATGCCCCCCCTACCAAGAGCTTTCTTCCTCTCACCTCCCTAATGACAGGTTTCATCCTCTTTGCCCAAACCCACAGGAGGGGCAGCAGCTCCTGGCTCAGCCCACCACCTTTCTGCGGCTGACCAACAGACCCACCTCCTACTCGCTAATAAACACACTTTCACTCTGCTGCAGCGACTCCATGTATCAATAAAGCTGTGATATCAAAGGCGGTTTTATTCCTTTTATGTGATCACACTTTACTGAGAAAGGAAGCGTCGGTATAAGAATAAAGTTTTCCATCACTAGCTACGTTTACATGGACATAAAAATTCCCGATCCGTCCAAACCTTGGTTGTCGGAAATTCAAATCTCGTTTACATGGACACTAAATGAAATGATCCGATCATGGCGTGTGTATACATGTGCCAAAGCGTTGGATCAAGATTGGCTTCTTTTTAGCATCGCGCCAGAACTTCCCTACCAAACTTGGCAGTTCTGTCTGCGTGTGGTTTTTGGGAGGCCTGACAAGCGATCGCGCTGGGCGGCGGAAAGAAGGGAGGAAAAAAGCGGCAGCGGCGAAAATATTAGAAAATGCGAAATGGCGATTGAACCGGCGGGAAGCGAGTGGGCTGTGGAAAAGAGGAAAGAGGAGGAGGATAATTCCTGCTTCCTGCAGCTTTAAAACCGGAACGGTTTGGCGTTCCTAGACTCCTTCCGCCATGTTGTTCACGGCAAGAGCGGGGCGACAGGGCAGGTTTCCTGTTGTTGACGAGTGGGAAAAACGTCACGCTGGCATTCGCGCACATCTTGCCGAGTGAAAGATTATTTTACTCTTAAGATCCAAATGGGTGTTTACATGAATCGGAATGGCGATCGGCAAAAAACCACCTCTCTTATTCGGAATTAAATTTAGATCCGATCGGACGAGAATCGGTTAGAATCTTCAATACATGTTTACATGAAACATTTTTGATCTGATCAGGCCTTCAATCCGATTAGTTGTGTCCATGTAAACGTAGCTAGTGTGTGGAATAACATCCCATAGATGTCAATGCAGATTCTAAATATTTATAGCACTTTTTGATACTATAAATATTTTATCTATTTTATTTATTTCGAACAGACAGTAAAAACAATCAAGAAAGAAAACAAAATGAATGAAACAAACTTAAGAATGAAAATATAAAACAAATTATTTTGCCCATGTGACATGTAAATTTTATATTTTCTGTTCGAAAAGGAGCAGGTAGAAGATACATCTTATAATGTCCCGCCCCTTTCCTACTTGTCAATTTATCATCAATTAAATAAAACATCAAAAAACCAAAAAAACACTTGTTTCCATTCCACATGATGTTTAGCCATGTACAATTATTTTAATTACTATTTATGTCATCAATTACATTATAGACTATTAAACAGTCATCTTATATATAACATATTTTTGAAATGTAACATTTAGTTTAAGTTTGCTATTATTTTTGTTTTTGCATTTTGAATTTTTTTAAACTCGATTTACTCTACACACAGATAAACAAAAACTCTTTCTGGTTTGTTCTAAAGTGTTGTTTTTTAAAGTATTCACCTCTTAGATCATAACCAAACATTTCCTGTATATTGTGTGGAAGTTTTTGATTCGGACCTTAAACATGAATTGAGAAGTTCTAAATATTACCAGGTCCCAAAATTTCACTATATTTGATTTGATAAATAACTGGTTTGTTCCCAGTATCCCACTTTATCTAGTATTCGGATTGATTTCTTTTGTAAAGCGTATATAATAAACAATAAATTTGTTTTGTATGTATTCCCCCAAACTTCCACACAATATGTTAAATGTGTTTTAATAAGGGGTGTGTTGTACAGAATAAACAAAGATTTGTAATCCAGGATGAAACAAATTAACAACCTATAACAGCAACACTTTTGGCTATTTTAGATTTTTACTAGGCTGATCTGAGGTTTCCAGCTAAACTTATCGTCTAATTGATTCAACCTTTTTATTTCAAGCGTTTTAAAAATGATTTTCAATTGATATTTTAACTGATTTTTTTTTCACGACTTTATTGTTTCCGAATATCATGAATTTGGTTTTATCTAAATTTACTGATAATTTATTGTTTTTGAGCCAATGCTGTAATTTTTCCATTTCTGTGTTGACCACTTCTATTCTTCTATATTTTTGCATTTAGAATCTCTGTTTATTTAAACAGCACCGATGCACAACATGTCATCTCTACGTCCTGCAGAGAGAAAATTCTATCAGCTCATCCAGTCTAACTCTAACGTTCTGCTCTCACTTCTTTTTCTCATAGTAGCTTCATCCGGTCTGTTCCTGTTTGGCTGCGACACCAGAAGAAAATTTAAGCTGTGCTGCTGCCAATAACATCTTTGTTTATAGAGTCAAAATAAATATATTAAAAATCGACGTAAAATGTGTAAAAAAAATAGATAAGACATTTGTTTATTTTGTTTTACAAAAAACGACTGCAGCTGGAGGATTGTGTTGCCATAAAATGGTGATATTGTAGCTTATCATACTAACTTAGACTCAGTTGGCTTTGCTCAAAACACCCGCATTCTACTCACTCCTATCTTCATACTCTTTACCTTTTGCTAATAAACCAAAACGAGGGTAAAAAGCTAACACAGTTTTTCCTCCTAACCATGTCCTGTCTATCAAATTGCAACAAGTTTGATTTTAACAAAATGCACTGCTCCTGAGAGAAAATATATTTACAGCCAAACTTGTCAGGCAGTGCTGTAACAACCCTAAAAATATATATATATATTCATATTTATTTGCTCAAAACCACTGAAACTCTGTCATCTTGTAGCAAGAAGGTTCTGGGTTCAATTCCTAGCCCGGGGTCTTTCTGCATGGAGTTTGCATGTTCTCCCTGTGCATGCATTGGTTCTCTCTGGGCACTCCAGGTTCCTCCCACAGTCCAAAAAAACATGACATGTTAGGTAAATTATCTCCAAATTGTCCTTAAGTGTGTGTGGGTGTGGCCATGTCTTTAATACCTGGTGGGGACAATTTCCTAGGAATATGCTACATTTTGGGGACTCATAGGTACTTGTGGGGACCAACAACTGGTCCCCACAAGGAAAGTTTCTCTTCTTGGGGTGGGGGTTAGGTTTAGGACTATGGTGTGAATTGAGTTTAGGTTAGGTTCAGGGATAGGTATGTGTCGGTAATGGTTAGGGTTAGGGCAAGGGTCACGGTTAGGCCATATAAATTAGTGGGAAATGAATGGAAGTCAATGGAAGGTCCCCACAAGGATATTGTGACACAACATGTGTGTGTGTGTGTGCATGGTTGTATGTCTTTGTGTGTCTGTTGCCCTGAGACAGACTGGCGACCTGCCCAGGGTGTACCCCGCCTCTCGCCTGTAGACTTCCAGAGATAGGCACCGGCCCCATTAGAACCCGGACAGAATAAGTGGGAGATGGATGGTACAAGACATATGCTCACCGTGTTGGATCAGAGGCCCTAAAAAAACCTGGTTAATCAGTCACTGGATAGAATCAAACTGGTTTCCAAAGAATAGTTTTAGTTCTATCTTTGACCAAATAATTCATTAAATCCACCCATAATCCACCCGAACCAAACATAATATTTAATATAGGTACGAACTGTGCACTGAAAACACAAGCCTGTTTACAATCTTTTGCATTTAAACACAGGTCACTTTTTTTATCTTGCAGTGGCAGAAGCAAAGCAGTAAAATTTCAAAATGTCCTTATTCTTTCAATTTTTGCAACCAACATCCATCCATTATCTGACACACTTAGTTGGGGTCGCAAGGCCTATCTCAAGCTGTCAATGGGCATGAGGCGGGGTCCACCCTGGACAGGTCGCCAGTCCATCACAGAGACAAACAGGACATGCTGTACAACCATTCACGCACACACCTAAGGAGAGTTTTAGAGTCATGTTTTTGGACTGTGGGAGGAAGCCGGAGTACCTTGAGAGAACCTTCCTAAACTCCATGCTTAAAGACCTTAGGCCGGGAACCTTTTTGCTGCAAGGCAGCAGTGCTACCCACTGCGCCAATGAGCAGCCCTTGCAACCAACAATAAGATGCAATTCTAAGCTTGTTTTGTATTGAACTCTGTGCTGGTTTGTATTGCCCGCCTCCAGTTTGCATTTTGTTTTTCCTCCAGCTAACGCTCTGATGTCACTGAGATTTTGACTGAAAAAGGATTAACACAAAGGGAAAAGGATAGGAATCACTTTAAGGCCCCGTCCACACAAATTCAACCCTGGCCTAAACGCACAAATTTTTCACCAAACCAGCCTCTCATCCACACGATGCCGGCGTTTCAGGGGTCTGTAAACGATCTTTTTTTTATTAAGCCTTCAGAGTGGGAAGATTTCAAAACGGCGTTTTCGCGTTTCCATCTTTAAGCTCTAACCGCATTTTTTTTCTTACAAGCATGCGTCATAGCGTCGCCTCTAAACACGCATGCGCGACACAGTATCGCAACAACAATGGCGCCGTACTGTGTTGAATGGTTGCTGCTCATGCTACTCACCCTGCTGTCGGGCTTACAACAGAATCTTCTTCTTCTGGAATATCTCCAGGAAGAACAGAGCAATATCGACCACATAGTTCAGCACCTGAATTTGACTGAACCACGAAAACGGACCCGCAGGGCAACCATGTATAAATATTAGTGCGCATGCACAACATTTCGTCGCCTATTTTTGCTTTGGCACCACAGCGCCACTTACAGGCCTGGCATACATTTTGCAGCGTTTTCATGCATTCGTGTGGACGCTCACATTTATTTTACGTCTCCGTCTTTACGGCATAGCGTTCTGGAAAATATTAGCGTTTAGGTGTTGGTTTTGAAACGTGTGGGCCGGGGGCCTAAGGTTTCTTGGTGGAAGTAATCATGGCCCAACACCAACTGCACCACTGAGCACCCTGAATTGTCTCGAGTTTACATCTGGTTGGTAAATTATGTTAATTTAATTTCAGAAACCACTCAGATGTCATATAAGTGTTAAAGAAGAAAAATTACTGTATTAGGTTTAGTTTTGATGTAAATTCCAGCATCCAAATCCTGCTATCCTGGAGCAAACACCAGGCATGAGGCTATTGTTTCTTGCAGTCTAAAGCATGACACCTTTTCTGAAAAGGGAAACAGAGGAAAAAAGACGTCTGTTTCATCTTATTCAAACTCAGAGCTCAAAGTGCATTTCAGCAGTTGACAGATAAAACTCACCCCATGATCTTTACTTGATTCTTTGCCTTCCTGATCCCTGAGAGGTCATGAGATGTACTCAAAACAGAACCAGTCCTAGAAACTTCAAAACTAGGCTTGAGATTCCTACGTGACAGCTGTATTATACTCAGTGACAACAAGTTAAAGAAAACCTGTCAGCGACCACTACTAAGTGGTCGCTGACAGGTTCAAAGAGGTTACTGGTTGTTCATTATTTAGCCTGTGGCCTTATCTCACAGTGTGAAGGATTTCAGGACATCAGCTTATTGAGAAGGATACCAGTGCATCATATTTAGAGATGAGGAGAGTAGATAAGATCTTATCAGAGGAAGAAGAAAGTTTTTTCATTTTCACTCTGCAGATTTATAAATGGAACCAAAGTAGAGACTTCCTTCCCTCCATTCACAGCTCCAGTGTTTGCTTCCTAATTCATCCTGGGCCATGACTTGAAGTCATGATCCTGTTCTAATCTTGAGTGATTATTTCCTTCGTTAAGTGTTGGACAGATCGTATCCTGTGAATTTAGGAGGTTCTGAATTTACAGCACACCATGGGCATAAAAGAAAAATCCTGCATTTTTTGTTAAGTCAAATTTGGGCAGACATTTGCAGAGCAACGCTGCTTCTGTATTTCTGTAAAGCTGACACCTTTTTAATCAGATTTTAGCAGCTTCTGATTGGTCACTGAATAAAAACATAAAAATATGCCTGGACTCAGATTAGATTATAGATATAATGAAGTTTTGGCTTGAATCCAAGGTTGATACAGAAAATCCAGCTTTTAAGCATTAAAAAAATTTGTTCCGTTATTGTTGCAAGCAAGGAAGATTTTTTCTAAATCAAAACAAAAAAGGTTATCCAGAAATGTATTAATTGAAAAAATTATTGAATATAAGAAAGAAGCGTAGCGTAATGCTAAAAATCAGAGCTTGCTTTCCTTTCTTTGCACATAAAGAAATCAATTCCCCCGGCTTTTTTGCACCTATAGCAACCCATTTATAATTATTCGTTTTTCGTATGCTGACAGCTCTGCAGGAGCAATCACAGCTCGTGTGTAGTGTCCACCTCAAAGAAAACTCCTGGATTAACGTTTCTGATTGGTTAAAGCTCTAAATCAAGCTGCTAATGTTTAGATTTCTGAACACTACCATCAAAGGTTGCGACGCCGCAAACAGTTATGAAATATTAGATATTGATTAAATAATATGATCATATGACAATTAAATGGACTGGAAAAACAATCTAGAAATAAGTAAAAATGTCCTAAATGAAGTGTATTTACCCTTAATCTGAGTAGGTAAATAAGAAAGTTTGCGAATGGAATGAGTATTTTTACCCTTAAAATAAGATAATTAGATAATATGCACTTGAACTAAGACAATGCAATTGTTTTTTTCTTATTTTAAGTGTAATTTGTCTTGTTCCATTGGCAAAATGTCTCTTTTACCTCCTCAATCCAAGAAAAATTCACTTATTTTAAGAAAATGTCAAATTTACAAAACTAAATGATTAAAAGTGTATATAGTAATATTTAATTGCTTTAATTATTCACTGAATTTTCACTTAGGTTTGCTAGTTAAATGTTTCGATTGGTGTATGTTCAGTTGTAACACATGTGAACAACTTAAACAATCTAATGGCTTTAACAACTACACAAAAAGCACCAGTGCTTGAATAAGCAAGACAACCTGAGCCTTTGGGACGATGCGGTCAGTATTTAGAAGAAGAAGAAGGAGGATGATTTAGAAAAGTGACAAGTGAGTGGATGTTGGAGGGTTTCCACAGGACGCGAGAAAAGCAACCACTGTGTCGCAGTGACATGAAGGCGACAGGGTGTGACATCATAATCCTTCAACCTCCCATGAACTCATGGAAAAGTCAGTCATTGTCTTCCATTGACAGAAACTGAACACAATAGAGTGTCTTCCACTGAAAGCCTGACATGTGAAATACCTGGGGATTGCTGATCCAGGATATTTCTGTTCTCGCTGTGGAACAGTGATTGGAATTAACCTAATCGTGTGTGGGGAAGTTTTAAAGAAAATTGCCGTTCACTTCCAGTTCAACAGGTGGCAGTAATAAACAACCAAAGGCATAAACAGCTGCTGCTACCTTGTTGCTTAACAATGCTGACACCTTGAACTACAAACACTGAATTCAATCACTATCATAAACTGGTTTGCTACTTCATTAGTTTAGTTAAAGTTCAGAGCCAGCCGGTTGGGACTGAATTTCCGTGTTCTATGACTCATTTAAGAACATTTGTTAATCCGACCTAATGACTAATATTAGCCTGGAATACCTCCAAGCTAAATGCTAAAATTAATTAAATTCAGTTTATTTCTATAGCGCCAATTCACATCAGCGTCATCTCAAGGCACTTTCCAGTTCACCAGATCATCCAGTCAGAATTGATTAAAATTTTTTTTATCTAAGGAAAACCAGTTGATTAGATCGACTCATTGACTCAAAGGCAATCCCTCACAGTAAGCATGCTTGTAGCGACAGTGGAGGAAAAACTCCCTTTTAACAGGAAGAAACCTCTAGCAGAAGCCTGAAATGCCTCCAAGCTAACTGCTAAAACTAGCCCGGAATAACTCTAATGTGATGGCAAAAATTAGCCTGGAATACCTCCATGCTAATAGCTAAAATTACTCTGGAATACCTCCAAGCTAAATGCTAAAATGTATTTAAATTCAGTTTATTTCTATAAGCGCCTCAGCTACGTCATCTCAATGCACTTTCCAGTTCACCAGATCATCCAGTCAAAAGTGATTCAAAGTTTTTCTATCAAATGAAATCCAGTTGGTGTATCGACTGATAAACTTGAAGGCAATCCCTCACACTACAGTAAGCATGCTTGTAGTGACAGTGGAAAGAAAAAACTCTGTTTTAACAGGAAGAAGGAGCCTGAAATGCCTCCAAGCTAACTGCTAAAACTAGCCCGGAATAATTCTAATGTGATGGCAAAAATTAGCCTGGAATACCTCCATGCTAACAGCTAAAATTACTCCGGAATACCTCCAAGCTAAATGCTGCCGACTAAAGCAGTAACAATTTCTATAGCGCTTTGTAAAAAATGCGCTGGTTTCCAGTTCAGCACACAGCCCAAAGTCAAAGGATTTTCCTTCTATAAAATGAAAACCAGTTGGTCGTATCGACTGATAAACTTGAAGGCAATCCCTCACACTACAGTAAGCATGCTTGTAGTGACAGTGGAGAGGAAAAACTCCCTTTTAACAGGAAGAAAGAGCCTGAAATGCCTCCAAGCTAACTGCTAAAACTAGCCCGGAATAATTCTAATGTGATGGCAAAAATTAGCCTGGAATACCTCCATGCTAACAGCTAAAATTACTCCGGAATACCTCCAAGCTAATGGCTAGCGCCGACTAAAGCTAACAATTGAAGTAAAATTTGTAAAGTGTGGCGGTGGTAAAAGGGTTAAGCACACAGCCCATATTCAGAGGCTTTGATCCTTGATAAAAGGTTCAACCTGGTGACCTTTGCTGCATGTCTTCCCTTTCTCTCTCCAAAAGTGTAAAAGTTTAAAAACAAATCACTGGACTTTGTTCTCCAAGTTTTGAAGATGTTTAAGGCTTCCCATCCAGGAAGATTTCTCAATACAAAATGTCAGCTAATTCTGTTCAATTTTTCAATTCAATTCAGTTTATTTATATAAGCGCCAAAATTCACAACACATGTCATCTCAAGGCACTTTTACAGTTCAACCAGATCATCCAGTCAAATTGATACAAAGTTTTTCTATCAGGAAAACCAGTTGATTTTATCGACTCATTCACTCCAAATACAATCCCTCACACTAAGCATTTGTAGCGACAGTGGAGAGGAAAAACTCCCTTTTAACAGGAAGAAACCTCCAGCCAGAACCAGGCTCAGTGTGGTGGCCATCTGCCGATGCCGACTGCGGTTCGGTTCATTATTGTTGAGTTCAAGCGTTTTGGGCTATAGGGGGTTGGATGTAGGAGTTTATACTTTTATACTTTTAAGTAGTTTTTGGAACACATACTTTTTCACTTTTACTGGAGTAAAGAGGTCAAGTTGATACTAACTTTTACCAGACTGTTTTAACCTGCAGTACATATACTTCTACTTAAGTAAACAAATGTGCGTACTTTGACCCCACTGGTGATATATAAATATTATAATCACATTTTTAATCAAATTCAAATGTGATTGGGGGAATGGAGGCATTCCTGGGCATAGAGCTAGGAATACAGAGGTTGTGAGTTCAAGCCCCATTCCCACAGACTGCTACTCTGGGTCTCTGAGTTAACACTGCAAAAAAATTCAAATCTAAATAAGTAATTTGTTCCTAAACCAAGTACATTTGTTCTTGAATTGAGGGAGGTAAGTGAGACACTTTTGCCAATGGAACAAGACAATTTACATTTAAATTAAGAAAATGCAACTGCATTGTCTTATTTCAAGTGCATTTTATCTAATTATCTTATTTTAAGAGTAAAATACTCATTCCACTTTACCTGCTAAAATTAAGGTAAAATACACTTGATTTAAGAATTTTTACTTATTTTAGATTGTTTTTGCAGTGAAGACCCACTAACCCACACTGCTCAAGCTGCACTGCAAAAACCATCTAGAAATAAGTACAAGTAAGTGCATTTACCCTTAATTTTAGTAGGTAAATAAGACGATTTGCCAATGGAATGAGTATTTCTACTCCTAAAATAAGAGAATTAGATAATATTCACTTGAAATAAGACAAAAGCAATTGTTTTTCTTATTTTAAATGTAAATTGTCTTGACCTTTCATTGGAAAGGTGTCTCACTTATCTCCTCAATTCAAGACAAAATTCACTCAATTTAAGCAAAAATAACTCATACAGATTTCCGTTTTTTGCAGTGTGGGAACCCACAATGGCAGCCCACTGCTCGCCCGAAGAGGATGGGTTAAATGCAGAGGTAAATTTCTCCAATGTGAGATCAATAAAGTCAATAATAATCATAATAATAATAATAATAATAATAATAATAATAATATTATTAGTATGTATTATGTATTATTATTATCATCAATATTATATTATTATTAATATTATGTTCCACCAGCTAACTTTTGTTTCAGTATTTAAATGTTTCTTATTTTTGTTTAATAAAAGCATCAAATATGCCCGACTCGCCTGTTTTTTTAAAGCCTAACATTGTTCTTTCAGATGCTGTTACATCTTAATTATGAATTTTGCAGCAGCATTAAATACTGACACCCACAGCGCCTGTGCAGAGATCCTCCCTGGGGGGTCACTGCAGCAAGGGGGGGGCAGGGATTTCACGCTTGACCTTCCCCTTACAGCTTTGCATGCCCCCTCACTCCTGCCTTGATTCTCTTGACCTACTTGGTCATCCTGGAGCAAGCCACTTATAATACCTACATCTCAGCCAGCAGCACGCCCATCACCTCGTCTCTAAGGCTCTTTAGCGGCGGCCTTTGACTGTGACCGACGAAAAAGTCCAGAGATAAAGATTTAATCCTTTTGTGTGAAAAATTCGTATTGACTCTTTGCAGAATCCTGCAAAATACATCAGCCCAGTTAGTGAATCCATTTGACTTGTTTTTTAATCCAAATCTCTTTGAGCTTGTTGCATGATTTCACGAGACAGGAGGGCTGAAAAAGCTCATGTCAGCTTATAAAGATTACCTCATCTGAGGGTAAAAATGTGGCTGCTGAGGAGTTTGTTGTCTTTGTGGAAATTTATGCTTTTCATAGTGAATTTTATTATTATGAATGCATTAGTCAGAAATTTTGGTAAAGCTGCTCAGAAAAACAAGTAAAGCTCATTTCCTGTCATACAGGATTAATTTCATTTACAGGATAAAATCTGTCCTGCTAAATGTTTCCATGACTCGACATAAACTAACCTCATTTAGCCAAACAAGTCCCAAACTATCAGTGGGTCTAAAAGTTTCTAAACCCATGATAAGATACAAGGTTTGGTGACATATTTACGGCGGCCCTGAAGTGCAAACTGCAATTATGAAACTACATTGGCGAAATCATTGAAAACAAAAGCGCAACTACATTAACCCCTTGAAACGGACCCACCGGCGGGTCCAGCTGCTACATGACCTCGTAATTTTACCAAACCCCAGTATTGATGTAAAAAAACATATTTGGCACAGTTTGGTGACATTTATGGATAAATGTGCCAAAATGGCCTCTCCGCCTAAGAAATTTCTCACTAATACCATTCTAAAATAAATATGATTCATCTGATTGAGTCCAAATTTGGTATATTTTTACACAACATTTAGATTTGAAAGTCTGTACTACTTTTTTGTGCTATAAATAATATTTTGGTAGTGTTTTGCAATGTTTATTTCAAAGAAAATTTTGGCGAGGTTCAAAAAATGCAAAATATTTTGTATTTTGTCCCTAATATTTCAGGCAGGGTCAAAGCTACAATGGTGCTGACACCAGAAAACCATTCTATGACATCTTACCTTTACAGACGTACCAAAAGTTTCTTCTTAAATCTAATAGCTTTGAGGCTATAAGTTATTTACTTTTGTGTGTTTTTGTCAGGCAGAAATTTATTTATACCCCTTAGGGTGTAAGAGGGAAAAAAACTGATTACATTAACCTATCGGGAAAAGGTAGGTGCCAGTGGGGAAACATGAGACATAAGCTGATTGGGCGGCGGCCCGTTTGGACCGTTGAACCGAAGTCATTCTGCCTGCTGCGGCTTTTGAAAACATGGATATTGTCGGCGCCCCCAAACATAGCTGCCGTTATCCAGGAATATTTTGAATCATAGTGGATATGCTCAAGACTAATCACGAAATTTCAGTTAGTATCCATGTTTTCAAAAGCCGCAGCAGACAGAATGACTTCCGGTTCAAGGGTCAAACGGCGCCGTCGTCCAATCAGCGATGTCTCATGTTTCCCACTGGTACCTACCTTTTCCGCGTAGGTTAATGTAATTGTGTTTTCTTAATGTAGTTAGCGCTTTGCTTTATGTAGTTGCGATTTCCTTAATGTAGTTAAGCTTTTGCTTTTATAGTTTGCGATTTCCTTGCAGTTTGCACTTCTTAGTTTCGGTTGCCACCGTCACTTATTGGATGTTTGTCCACCTTTTATGTTTGACACATATCCATTAGATCTGCTGATACATTCATGCAACCAGAGGTGTCAAGTAACAAGTACAAATACTTCCTTACCGAACCTAAAGGTATAGTGAAGGATTTTTACAAATTTTTGAACAGACCCGCCCTCTCTACTTAAAAAAAAATAAAATACACATGAACAACCCTGTACCGCCACCGAGAGGGAACTCCTATTCAACGCATGTGAGAGCGTGCACGAGCCCATTGCTCCTCGTGCACGCTCTGTTTAAAAGTTGCTGTTTGCTTCGCTCATACAATCTTATTTTCCAAAAGAAGATTTGCAATTTTTCCACAATGTCAGACTCACCACCTGTACGTAGGATGGCCTTACGTACTGTAGAAATATCACCAGAATGATTGACAATCAGGGGAACCACTTATTTTGATGATCCACCTGGAAAAAGAACATCCTCCACTGTACCTTCAAGTAGAAATGTTGACTATCTAAACTTTTATTATTTATTAAACAACTTTTTACTTCTACTTTACTTAAAAATAGTCTCGTTAGTTTTGTTTCATTTAAAGGAATAGTACACCCAAATCATGATTAGCCTTCATTTTCTACTCACCCCATGCTGAACAACACTCTGGAGTACTTTTTTTGATATCTCAAGTATGCATCTGGAGAAGGGAAGCTCTTTAACCTGACAACAGCCAGATGCATGTCATCCGCCCAGCTCCACTCACATACATCTGGGAACCGGCTCATTGAAAGTGATTTCCCCAACCGAATTTATGGTCTGAGGACTAAGGACGCAGGGTGGGTGTGTCCTGGAGTGGAGAAGCGACAGTGAGATTCCAACAACAATGGCGGCTCGCGTTGAGGAAAATGGCGTTAGCCCTGATGCTGCTATTTCTTCTGTTGTCCAATCTATCTGATATTGTTTAATTAAAAGAACATCAGAGAACAATCGAAGGCTTTTGTTGGTGAAACGATGTTTCGCTCCCTTCTCCGCCCGGTTGGCAAGAACTTGATCTGCAAATGGCTCCTCCTCTCACAGCGTCACGGGTTAGCTTCGGTGTGAGTGGTTGAAATAGCGCCGTCAATAAAGATGACAGACAAGTGGCTTATCAATCATATGCAAGGAGTTTTGATAAGGCCCAGCCTTCAGTAAAGGCAATTCCTATAATCCAAAAATTTTAATCCTTTAATAGAGTAGTGCATTAAATCTTCTGTTATCGTAACATTTGTCTTTCCTGTCGTGACATTCAAATAATTTTGGAGGTCTATGGCTACCGAGGCAGAAAAGGCGTCCTTATAAAAGTCCAGTAAAAACGTGTCAATATTCCTCCATACTAACAAATTCCAATTAAATGGCCGGAGTGTTAAAGTGAGAAGCCAAATTTTGTCGAAGTCTTAGGAAAATGTTTTTGAGCATAAACAGCAGTAGATTTCCTGAAAGGGCCTTATGCTCATTCACGTTCTGACGGAAACCGCTGGCAGACCACAAACCAGATGAAAGTATTTAGCTCGGGCAAGAACTCATGCTCTAACTCAAACTGAAGTCCTCAAACATTTTTAAAAAGGTTTCTTTATAAAACACGGGTAAAAAGTAACAGAGTTTTATTCTAGATCAGGCATTACAGGCCACAGCAGACGCTGAATGCTTAGAGCTATTCATTCTGCTGTGGTCTGCAAAAATCGTAGCGTCATGAGCGTCAAGAGGCTAATCATGTTTGTGTACCCCGAACAAGGTCATTTCCTGCTTCTTATACCTTGTGAGTCTAGTGGCTCGTGGATTTTTAGAGTAGGCCGGATTCAAAAACGGGTCGCCCATGCCCCTGTGCATGGGTCATGCTCTCTGACCACTGCACCACCTGCACGCCCTAAGCTCATTCTCTTTAAAAATTACTTTTATCAAGACAATTCATTTCTTTGTGTCTGAACTCGGTTCTGCCCCAACTTGTTGTTCACCATATACCAAAATAAATAGTTTTTCTTAGAAATGCAAACTTAAATTTTACACTGTTGCAATTAGTTATAAAACTAAGAAAATTAAGTAGAACACCGTGATCATCCAGAAAAGTGAAGCTTCTGTCCTTAACATTTGTTCCTGCCTTACATTTAACAAACAAATTAACAGTGCACTTTTACTGAGTAAAAAGCTTAAGTAAACTCTACTTCTACAAACGATTTTGTAGAAAAGGCTTTATGCTTCTACTGGAGTAATAAATATTCATAATTGTGAAACTTATGGCTGCAACCACGATGGATTGGAGTAAATCATTTCCATGCCAAAAATATATGTTGTAAATAAAATAAATACAACCCATCAATGAACCTTTAAAAAGATTTTTGATTAAAAAAAATTTGGTAGTTTTGCATTTTTTCCGATAAATTTCTAAAATGTTACTAAAAAAAATTTTAGATTTCATTTTTTCAACTGTTTGAAGAAAAAAAATACTATTTGGATGAACTGAAACTGTGTGATAACTTTTAAATGCTCCTCCTTTGGTCCAAAGTCTTTACATCAGCTTTGCTTTGATCCAGCAAAATAAAATTTAGGCTAATTCAGGAATGGCTTCATTTGCACTTGAATGGGTTCATAGTCACCTGATGACAATGTAACGAACAGCTATGAGTCATCTCCATAGTTGTGACAACTTATGCTGTTGTTTTTAAAATCTAAGTTAGGGGCAAATACAGATGATGAATAAAGGGTCCCTAAGATGGCTCCTTGGGGAAAACCATGGGATTTTTATGGTCTCTGGTATAAAGTTCCCTACTCATATAAAAAGCTGCATTCTTTAGCTAGGACCAGGCAAGGGTACGCACAAGAATTTGACTTTTGTGTTTGCTCAAGTGGACATAGCATTAGCAATGTTTGTAGTTATAAATGGTTTGTTTACCACTATTTCCCTGATCTTTTACACAAGAGGTAAAAAATTGCACAATCAGTAGAACTCACTGATTGGCTGTAGGCGAGTCTCTGACTGTTGGAATCACTATCTTTTGATGGAATGTAATTGGTGAGTAGTGATAGCAAGGCAGGCTAATGTTAGCACCCCTCTATGAATGACGTTGATCCAGCAGTAGAACCAAAATTGTACTCTTGTTGCCTTTTTTGTTTGAACAAACAGCTCATACACTGGAAAAAACAAAATCCAGAGCAACCATTTCTTCTAAAATTAGTGCATTTGTTCTTGAATTGAGGAGATAAAAGAGACATTTTGCCAATGGAACAAGACAATTTACATTTAAAATAAGAAAATACAATTGCATTGTCTTATTTCAAGTGCATATTATCTAATTATCTTATTTAAAGAGTAAAAATACTCATTCCATTGGCAAATCATCTTATTTATCTACTCAAATCTAAGCGGAAATACACTAAATTTAAGACATTTTTACTCATTTTTGGATTGTTTTTGCAGTATACGCCCAAAAGACAAGCCAATTTCACATTCTGAATTGTTTGGACTTCAACATAAACCCAAAACCTAAGTTTTAACATGAAAAAGTGAAATTTCCAGATAATAACATCTATAAGCCCCCAATGTAGTTGTGCCGACATGCATCCACAAGAGTCTGCATGCACTGAAAGGTTTCTGCAAAGCTGTTATTTTTGCAACTGCATGAGTGGTGTCTAACTATGCACTTACTTACTCGTACTTAATGCCTTAATACCAGGGTATGGGCTGCCAACGACAGCTCTACAGAGTCCTTGGTCTTGGGTCATTCTCTTTAGCTGACGCCACGCTGTAGCCTGTCTTGGTGAGTTCAGCCTTTCAACGACTTTTTTAACCTGCTAACAATCGGCATTTGGCTCCCTTCTCCACTGGCAAAAAAAGCTGAGTCCAAACCCTCTGCTGGCACCTGCCTGTCTGATGACACCATCACATTGGGTTAGCGTTGATGATGTCACCAGTGCGTGTTAGCATTTCTTTTTTTTGGTGCACTCTGGTTTTTGTTATCAGCTTTCAGTTTTGTTTTTATTTTCCATAATATTCCGTAGCACTTCCTAGCAGCTGCCCTCTTGTGATTGTTTTCTTTCCCCTTGGGACACCCCTCCTTTACCAGTTCCACCTGCCACCTCGCCCTATCTTGTAGCCTCTGCTAGTCCATCCTTGTCTTGTTCTCCCCAAATACTCCACCCCTGCAGTCACTTTCTATGCTTGTAATTCCCCTACTTGAGCAAGTCTCATTTGGCGTACTCAGGTTCTGGCAGGTGGGTTCCCCAGCCTCCTTAGATGTCCTAGCTTTGTCCAGGTTTCTGTCTTGCTATATTTGCCGGATTTTGGATTGCGCCGCGCTACCTATATCGGTACTAAAACCTGACGTAACCCCTGTTTCACCGCTCTCACTTCGCTCTCTTGCACCATCCTCTAGCAAATTCATTGTTATCGCCGCATAGAAATCAGGAAAATAAAACAAATGGGTTTAAGTAAAGCCAGTAGCTTCAGGGTGTAGAGCTTTTGCCAGTTTTTCTCGATTATTTGTCTCCAATCCCTCGCATCGCGCCATGTCTGCTCCATGTTTACCCGAATATGAGTTGTTGTTAGGGATGCATCGTTGACTGCCCCGGTGCTTTCGATGTCCCGTGATGTGCCGAGGTTCAATGAAATGCCCGCGATACAGTCGCGGTCAATCCGGTCTTGTTCCCGGCAGCACGCATTTATCAGAGCCGCGTACTTTTTGACGCGAGGTCGCTCGTCCGTGTCGCTTTTGACCACGGTCGTTCCGCGTCCGTAGCTGCTCCACTGCCACTAAAAGCTGATTGTTCCCGGGTTTAAACCGTTGTTTCGGCCAGTGGAAAAGGGGTATGAGCTGACAAGGACGATATGTGTTGGGATAAGAAATGGCACAAAATGCCAAACTAGACTCCGGTTCTTTTGTTTTTGTAAAGCAAAAAAGGCAAACTCATCCTGTGACACAATAGCAGTGGAGGAAACAAAGGCATCTGTCATGAGAAATATAAGAAAAGGTACCCATGACTGTAAAGCAAGGCAATATTTACTACGGCTTTCAGTGTTGAGCACGTTATTTTGAAAAAGTGGTAGTTATGTTACAAGTTACTTCCCCAAAAGTAACTGAGAGTTGTACCTCAATTAAAAATAATCTAGATTACTAGCTAAAAGTAACTATTTGTTACAGCTGAGTTTCTCGCCGCCGTAACCCTCACCACCCGAGCTTCACCTTCTTGCCGTCGTGTTTCCAAAGCCAGCTGAATAGATGCGGACGACAAAGACAAGAACCTGCAAGTTTTAGCATTTATCGCAACTCAACGTGAATGACATCGGGGAACGCCATCTGACGGGCCTATAAACCCGGTCAGATAGCGTTGTTGTAGATAATGGCAACATCCGTCCATCCATCCATCCATCCATCCATCCATCCCTATTTCTCCCTTTCTCCAGCATATGGGCTAACATTGCATGGTTCACGCCTTCTCCTCGTGGATTTCTGTAGCACCGCAGCACAGCGCAGCCGACAGGGGCGGCTATCGTTCGCTTATCGCGCAATAAACTGGCGCTGGTGAATAGTGCAGCCGCGCTTGCAGCAGAGACGCAGGGGAAACCGTGATTCTGATGGGGAAAGCTTTAGCTCTGACGTAACACCCGGTATTTCCATCTGGAAAATGCTGTTTTGCTGCAGGGAGTCCTCTCGCTACTCCCATATAAGCTGTGTGTGTGCTGTGCGTTAACACGCACCGCCAGAAACACCCACCTACCCAACTTGACAGGCCGGAATCTCACTATACATCAGCCATTCTCATCCTCCCCTCTCTCATGACAAGTCCTATCATGAAAAAAGGTTCATTTTGCGTGCGACCTGAGTAACGTGAAGTAACTGGGTGTCGGCAATGCTAAATGTGTTATAGTTACAGTAAGAGTAATAATTTTGGTTACTCGTTACTAAAAAAAGTAACAGTGTTACTACTGTAACGCCGTTACTCCCATCACTAATTACTTTACTGTCCTTTGTATCCTCTTATGTCTTAGAATGCTGTATACCTGCTCCAGCACAGCTTATTTACATTGATAGTTGATTAAAAGGCTTTTGCTGATCATCAGAATAAGCTGTGCTAAAGCAGAGAATCCTCTAAAACCTGCAGGTTAGCGGCCCTCAAGGACTGCGACTTTGGGGATGCCTGATGTTGAGTGAGCCGCTAGGATTACCTGTCAATCGCTTGGTCTTTTCCTGTTTTAATCTGTCTTCTATGCGTGTCCTGCAGTTTTTAAATATACCGTGCATAATGTTTAGTAGCAATGCAAACACTTATAAACAAACCTTCCTATGGGCATCAGATCAGGTCACTTTAAGGCCCCGTCCACACGGCTTCAACCCTGGCCTAAACGTGCTATCACTTAACCAAACCAGCCTCTCATCCACACGAAGTCGGCGACCAGTCTGTAAAC
>JAGKQL010000063.1:38705132-38766421 GCA_018398635.1 Cyprinodon brontotheroides
TCAGCAAGAAGCCTCCCAGATCTCCAGATGCATTTGAGATATCAAAAGTACTCCAGAGCTGTTCTAGCATGGGTGAGTAGAAAATGAAGGCCACCTCATGTTTTGGGTGTACTATTCCTTTAAGGCCTCTTCTCTCACGCTGTGGTCTTGATAATAGCTGGGAACCCTCCTGTGCTCAGGTGAGTGCAAACAACTTCAAAGGTTTATTTATATAGCTCATATCAACAACACTGTAGGAAATTTATTTTTTCATAAAGTGTTTTCTGTTTAAGTCTAAAGAAGTCAGCAGAAGAGCTAAAGGTGTTCTCAACTGACATCTTGTCCTCCTTAGGTTGGCTACTGGAATGAAGATGAGAAGTATGTGACCACAGCCAGCCTCGTGAGGACCAGCAACGAGTCACATGGGCTATTGAACAGGACGTATATAGTCACCACTATTTTGGTAAGTCTGAAAATATGAAGCAGACGGTCTGAAGGTGGATGTGACAGATTGACACAGAGACAGTCAGGGTAACATTTTTTCATTTTCTTTTTATGATGGAGTTCCCTAAAAGTTCACTTCCCCCAATGAATTCAGCAGACCTCTGTGATTGTTTCTCCTCCTCCGACTGTGTTCTGCTCTCCTCCTACCGTCTGACAGCTGCCTGCTCAGAATGATGATAACTTTATTGACCAAACACAGCAGCATTGCAGCCTTTAGCCTGCTGACATACAGTGCTGATGACCTGCAGAGGTTTATCCTATTTATTTATTCTTTTAATCATGTCTGTCTTATCAAGATGAATCAAATAAGGCAGAAAAGAAAGGGCTTGTGTATTACAGGTGTGCCTGGAAATAAGTAGATCGCTGAATTTGATTAAAGACGTTAGGAATGGGGTAAGGGGACCTCAGTGTCTCTAAGATGTCAGTGAGGAGGGGGGGTTTCTGCCTCCTTCCTTCAGCTCAGGATTCAAAAGGAGGCTATTAAACATCCTGGGTGAGATCATATTAAGTCTACTGTCCTATATATCAGCGGATCTGGATGTTTAGGGGGCTTTAGGTTAGATTACAGTTTTACTTTAGGTTTTAGTCAACATTTTTGTTAGGGATGCACGTATTGGATTTTGGGTCAGATATCCCGATATTTTAAAAACTGATGTAGACGAGAACCGATATCGACATACCTATGTTAAAGCTGGACAAAAATAAGTAGTCATTGGAAAATAGCAGTTTTGTTATCTATTTCTGACACTTTGAAAAATAATATAATTTCTCATATATTTTCATATGTTGATATCAAATTGATTTTTTAAAACGTGGAATGCGATCTAGATTTTACTTTCAAAAATCTGGTGAAATTTCATCGCTTCTGTAACAAACTCGCGTGATATTTTGCAAATTCTTGGGAGATTTTGTTAGTAAAATAGATCGATAACGCCTCAATAAATCAACATATAAAAATATGGCAAAATTTTGGTGAATTTTCTGGGACATTCTCAGAAAGCATACAACAACGACATATAGCAGTAATATTTCATTAGTAAAGAGATTGATATGGTGTTTTTAGATGGCAATCTATCAGTAAAAAAGACTGGGATATTTTAATGTAATCATATTTTTTCCCTCGTCTAGAAGTTTTGGCCTGTAAAAGGAAGTTTTTGAGGAAGAAGAAGAAGTAGTATTTTGTTCATTTTTGCTTTTTTTAGACTGGCTAGTGTTCCAGAGCTCTTGGAATAGCGATTAAATATCGGTGGGTGGCCATGTCCGAGATCTGCTAGTTTTAATGCAGATCTACAGGGGCCATTATGGTCAGCATTCAAGGGATTTATGCAAAAGCAGATTTAGTTTTGAAGAGTAACTTAGCACCCAAATCCTGTTAGAAATAAGCTAAAATATGATAATATGTAAAGTAGGCCTTAAGGGGCCCCGATACTGGTATAAGAAGGGATGGATGGATGGAATTTAAATTGTACTTCTAGGGATGCATGATATGTCCATTGCGATTTTGGCATCAGATTTGGCAGAAAAAGGGATATTGATACATTCAGTTTTTGCCCCTATATTTCTATATGATAGTATATATATATATATATATATATATATATATATATATATATATACTGTATATATAATACACTAAAAGGCATCTCTCTAACTATCTATTATATATACAAATATCAGTGTATTATGGTTCTCTTGTGTTGTCAATATGCGCAAACACAGACTGGACTGTTCGCTGCTCATTTTTCTCTTTACAGAAGATTTGATTTAAACACATGAAAGATGCTGAGAGAGGAAACAATGAGAGCTTTATGTTTTCCCTCTCTGCTCAACTCAGCTGATGCATTTTATCCAAACATATCAGAGTTTGATGCAAAAACTCAGTAGCAAGTGTCAAATGCAGTAGCAAAACAGTTTTTGTTGTGTGTGAAAAATGAAATATGCATCATATCATGTTTACTAAAACTGCAGCACAGATTTAAACAAACGTTAGAAAGATTGAAAAATAACGTACTGATGGTAAATGTTGCATTGTGTCGCTGACTGTGATCCTGTGAAAAGTTGAGTGTTATTTTTATTCTTACCTGAATAACTTGTTTCTTCCTCATAATGAATCTTAAGCAGAATTTAACATAGAAGAGCAAACAAAGGGCCAAATATTATTCTCTTCAATAAAACTGTGGATTATTTCAAACTATCTGTAGGAAAGCCTTCAATAGATATATGTTTGAGCTCATTTTTGGAAAATAGAAAAACTAGGTAGTGCCCATGTACTGTTTTAAAATACATTTTAACATATTGTGTTAACCTTAGAGAATAAATGTTAGGATCTTTTAATCTGCTGTTTTGAAGTGACAAACAAATGAATAATCTACTTTAATCCAATTACATTAACCCTTTAGAGTTTTTTTGGTAAATCTTCCATATATTTAAATAGTGTTTACATGTTTTGCAAACATTGTGTGTTTGTATTTAGGAGGAGCAGTTGCTATCTCTTCAAGTGTTTGGTCAATGTTTAGTCAGGGGACTTTCTCTATGGCCCCAACCGGTTTCTGTGTCTTTCTTTATCTGTAACTGTGAATGCATGTCCCTTGACAGCTAAACAAAACAGACCTTTCTCTCCAGCAATTCCCTGGTGTACCATTTCTCTGCCAGTGGGATCTCGGGGTTTTGAAGCAATGATGTCCTTGATCCTAACCATGGGGGGAGCAGCGTGGGCGTCACTACAGCAGGATGGAGAATCCCCTAAACATCTCTATAGCCGTATGAACCATATTGGCAGGATTAGCTTCCCTCAGCATAGCTTGGCTTAAAACAGACTCAGATAACAGCTTGTGGGAATTGCTGCCCTCTAAATGATGGCACACTCTTAAGACTGAGGTGACGAGAATTCTGTATGAGATACATTTTTCAGAAGCTGAAGTGTGGCCCCAGGTGTCTTGTCAGCTGTAATTTCTGAGGCGAGTCAATCAGTGGGAGAGGTACAAATGCTGGTCTAACAGGAAACATAGCATGATGCCAGAGCAGAGGGCGTTAAGCCGCGCTCGTCTTCCATCTCCCTCAGACATACCCGCTACAACATGCTGTAACTCATGCAGTGATGCTGAAGCCAACCAGGTGTTTAAGTCCTCACAGCATTTGCTAAAAAGCTAAGCCCCTTTCAGAGATGGGAAGTAATGAAGTACAAATACTTAAGTTACTGTACTCAAGAAGATTTTTCTGATATTTTTACTTTACTTTACTACTTATTTTTATGGCGACTTTTACTTCTACTCCTTACATTTTACACAAATATCTGTACTTTCTTACTCCTTACATTTTAAAAATTGGCTCGTTACTTTAGTTTTGAATCATTTCAATGGAGTTACCGTTATTATTTTTCATGTCATCAATACCAAATTCAATCTAATTGGATGGGAATTCACGTTGCATTTGGACCACTACCACTACAAGATGAATCGACATGATTCGGCGGTATTCATTGGCGGCAAATCATTGCAGCTTGGTGGCGGTGGTGTTAGCATAGTAGCATGGACGGCGAGATGATTGAAAATGAACACACGGAAGATCTAGTCCTATTGGCAGACATCCATTTAAAATGTAGGCAACGCATGAAAAGTGGTTTCTACTTTTACTTTATACTTTAAGTAAATGCTGCATAAGCCTGTACTTTGTTACTTTTTCTTGAGTAAAGAAGTTTAATCAGTACTTCCACTTTTACCAGAGTATTTTTATCACAAGTATCTGTACTTTTTACTCAAGTAATGAAAGGAAAGTGAGTACTTTTCCCATCTCTGGCCCTTTTGCACTTTATCAGCACTATCATTGTCACAGCAAAATCATGATAATCATCCCTTCTTGGTAAGAATGAAACCGGTCTTTAAGGAACAAAGCTGAATATTCACACCTTTGTATTTTGAATTGATTTTCCTCTTTTTTTTTCTTTTAACGTGTGTTCCTTGCCAATATTGCATTGAGAATTGATGTCCTGGAGCTGGATAATAGCCCAAGAGTTGCTACCCCAATTGGACCATTGTGGCTATTGTCATAAGGTTCTGCCTCACAGTTGAACATTATAATAATAACTTTATTAAACGTGTCTTTGGGGAGGAAAAAAACAAAACATACAGTGGACATGGAGATAGGAATGAAGATAAGAACAGAAGACGGGAAAGGAATAAAGGGGGAGGGGGGGAGGGGTGGTGAAAAGAGAAACAAGAATGAAAAGAAGAAAAAAAAATAAACAGGACACCTATGCTGGTGGAGATTCTCAGACATCCAGGTCATGGTCATTCCAAAAAAAGTCCATGTTTCCAAGTTTGAAGACGTTTCGTTTCCCATCCATTGAACTTTTTCAATTCAAAATGTCAGAAATAGCGCGTTGAGTTCCAGGTTTTATAGAGCGGACCAAAAACAAAACCTTTTTATGGCTTTAGAAACACTTAAAATTGAATGCATGTCCCTTGACAGTATTCTGCCGGTTCAATTTGCATGTTTTCTAAGCCAAAACAAGACTTTGATTTTTGTCCACTCTATTAAGCCTCAAACACAACGCTATTTCTGACATTTTAAATTTAAAAAGCTTCCTGGATGGGAAGCAAAACATCTTCAAACTTGGAAACAAAGTCCTGTGGATTGTTTTTTTACTTTTTTGGAATCACAGAACACCTGCTATGGAAAACAGGGAGTATCTGATGGATACAATCATAGAAAACACAGAAAGCAGAACCTATAGGGTTTTCATAATGCTATTTATAATTAAAGTTCCAGTTTAGGATTTAGCATAACTCTTTATCCCTGAAAACTTTGATCTAATCCCTGTGGTGTATATCAATGTGTGGTTCCTTCAGCAAGGATATGTGCTCAAAAGAAGGTGTGAGGGCCCCCAGAACCACACCAAAGGACTCCATTATTTGTCGTTACCTTTTTTTTTTTAATAATTAAATTTTTTTCCTCCAGAGATCGAGTGCAAACTTTTATTTTTTCTGTGTTTATTTTTCACAGGTACAGTGCATATTAATAAACATTCCTGTCAATTAGTTAGCCAGAAGGCTATTTTTCTCTTGCAATCCCTGTAGTCAAATGGTAAAAGTCACCCTAAAGAATAGAAGTAAAATGACATATTACATCACAACATAACATTAGAACGCATTAGCTAATATGAGTTCTATGAAACCACAAAAGATCCACGATTATACAATCATCAGACAAGGACATGAACCTGGACACATAGAGAGGCTCGTGTACACAAAGCAAGATGGCAGCAGTGCACAGAAAAAAGTGTCTATTGTTGTCAGTTAGTGTTGACAGCTCTGAATGTCAATAAGCCATTTCTTTAAATGGATCAGTTTGCTAGAAAGGTGTCAAATTCAAAATGTAGAATACATAATGCTCAGCTGATTACAATAGAATCTTGATATTATTGTTTTGCTGTTTTGTTCGTTTTTTCTAACCAACAGGAGTCTCCTACGTGATGCTAAAAAGAGATCCTCATCAACAGCTTACATGGGAATGATAAGTATGAAGGCTACATTGTAGAGCTAGCTGCAGAGATAGCCAGGCATGTGGGTTACCAGTACAAGCTGAAGATTGTTTCCGATGGCAAGTATGGAGCCCGAGATCCTGAAACTCGCCACAGTGGAACTATTTAGAGCGTGAACGATCATTAGCCTATATGGAGAAAGGGAGAAATATGGATGGATGGATGAATTGGATGGATGGATGGATGGATGGATGGATGGATGGATGGATGGATGGATGGATGGATGGATGGGGGATGGATGGATGGATGATGGACTAGGATGGATGGATGGATGATGGATGGATGGATGGATGATGGATGGATGGATGGATGGATGGATGGATGGATGGATGGATGTGAAGCTACAAGATTTCAGAATTAGACATCCCCAGTTATTAATTTCATACAACGCAATAGTTACTTTTACTACTAACTAGTTACTTTTATTGTGGAGTAACTCAGTTACTAACTCAGTTACTTTTGGGAGAAGTAACTAGTAACTATAACTAATTACTTTTTTCAAAGTAACGCACCCAACACTAAATATACCCAACACTGAATATAACTTCGCCAAACCATGTTCCATGCAACCAAAGATCATTTTTATTTACCTTAGCTTACCTGGTAAGAAGTTTGTGCTGCATATGGGAGCAAATTCATTGATTGTTTCTGTCCAGTCTTCTTGTTTTAACGGATTTAACCACAGATGGGATTAACCCCTCGCTCCACACCGACTCTGGTCTTACTGTTGCGGTGCGTTAGGGCGGCGCGCGCGTGATTCCAAGTCATTAAAAGGCGTAAACCTCTCTCACCGGCCGCGATTTACGAAGACACTCTCAAGCAAAGAAAGCTATCCTTGCAGCGCCCCTCCGGAGCCCCCTCGCGCAACAAGCTCTCGCGAAATATCCTTATTTGGGCGTGTGCTCGAGCGTGAAGTTATGTAAACTCAAGTGAACTTCTGTTCGCGGAGTTAAATCTCTCGGACCTGTTGCTGGAGCACGCGCACCCGTAGTCAAAAGGGAGGTGTGAGAGGGGGTGTGCGGGGAGTTTCTTGCGGTCTCCGTCACGGCTCGACTAACACAACGGAGCCAGTGTGAGCAAGGGGTTATGTTTTTTCATCTGGCAGTGGCAGCAAGTAAAGTCATTTCTGGCAACCAACAACACAACACCATTTTTAGCTCCTCATGTAGCCAATCCTGTGCTGGTTTTTAACTGGTTCAGCTGACTTAAGGGTCTGTATACTGAATTTGTTTCTCATGAGATTCATTTATTAAATCGCTCTTTGGGATTCAAAACCTCATACAACATATTTTAGTTTTTAATCCATTTATAGCAGCAAAGTTTCTAATAATTTTCAGTTTTTCAACGTTAAATGTCCAGTTGCACTCAAACTCCTTCTGTCTGTGTTGTTTTTCGAAGCCTCCCCTGAACTCATCTTGCCCAGGATATTCTTGTAAATCAGATGTTACAGTTCAAGAGCCTTTTTCGATTAATTCAACTGGAATAAAATGGACATTAAAACCAGATGGGAGTAATTTGTTTGATTATGGCTCTTCCCATATCTGTCAGTGATTTTGCTGTTGCAATAATAAACATGTTATGGAAGTTTATGAGTGTTGCTCCGTCTCTGTGGAAATTATGATCCTTGTAGGGACCTGGAGTCCCTCCAAAATATTCTAAACACTAGATGTTTGAATAACTTACAACCTCTGGACTTAAAACATCAGCGCTGAGCAATGCTGAGGAGGAAAAGTGATAACCTGAAATGTAGAATTGATAATTGCTGCAGGCTGTGCGTGAGATATAAACACGATCAGAAGGGCGTTTGAGCACATCGGGGGGCTTAAGTGGATCTAATCCTCCTGAAGAGTGAGGGCTATACGAACAACTGCAGGCAGAGAATACTATCTGTTAGGGCTCAGTCATGAGAGAAGATCTTAAAGAATGAAACCCAGAAAGGCTCCATGGAGCAACTTGGCTAAACATAGATGCTATTCAACTAGAACAGAAGTTACCAGAAAAGCCACTTACAATTTTTCTCAGTCACTTTGGTGCATTTTTCACACCATAATTGTTAAGATATATTTTTATCATCTCAATAGTTATGCTGCTATAGGCTTAGACTGCTGGAGGACATAGGGACCCTATTTTATCATTCTGCTTTATTCTGTCTATCTATTTATTCTCCCTCTGTGGAGAATTTGTTAGTTCTTTTTGCACTTTGTATTGTCTTTGTACTGAATTGTGCTATACAAATAAATGTGCCTTGCCTTGCCTAAATCATCAAGGTGTGACAGGGGTTTTACCTCTGCTGTTTGGGGGTTTGGGTCCAGGATGGAAGCTCCATGAAAGTTAGCATGGTTAAGCCATTGCTCCTGGACTCCCTAAACTAAGAGCATCTCTAGAGAATCTAATTAACCTGGAGACGTCGATGCCAGTGGCCCCCATTTGGCTTTCCGAGGTAAATAATGCTCAGCGACTCGCCCAGTAGATTCCAGATCTGGATTGTTCAGGTGAAACCAACAAGCTGCAGATTTGATGCCGTGTGTTGGAGCCTTTCATCTGCCTTCACTGCAAAAAAACATCTAGAAATAGGTTTAAAAAAATCTTAAATTAAGTGTTTTTACCCTTAATTTGAGTAGGTAAATATGATGATTTGAGATGAATCCGTATTTTTACCACTAAAATAAGATAATAAAATAATTTGCACTTGAAATAAGACAAAGGAATTGTTTTTTTTCTTATTTTAAATATAAATTCTCTTGTTCCATTGGAAAAGTTTTTCATTTACATCCTCAATTCAAGAACAAATGCAGTTCATTTAAGCAAAAAAAACTTATTTAGATTTCCATTTTTGGCAGTGTTGTGATTGCTTTCGGGACGGCAGCGAAGAGAAATCGTCTGAAAGTGGACCTTTTTCTCAGCTGGCTTGGAAAATTTGTGATTTCTAATTGCAGTGTTTATTTCCTAAAATTGTATCCTCACAAATGAAAATCTGCTGTTTTTACATTTATCTTTGAGTTAATCATTTTAAATGTACGGAAGAGGATTAGGGCCACTGGAAAAAAAAAAGTTAACTGATTTTTCATTTTATTTAAGTTTAATGGGAATTTACAGTAGTATGGGAAGTATGGGTTCAGAATTCAGACTTTTTTCTCAGAATTCTGACTGTATTCTGATGATTAAAAAAGTCAGAATTCTGAGATTAAAGTCAGAATTCTGAGATTAAAGTCAGAATTTTGAGAAAAAGTCAGAATTCTGAGATTAAAGTCAGAATTTTGAGAAAAAGTCAGAAAAATCTGAGATTAAAGACAGAATTCTGAGAAAAAAGTCAGAATTCTGAGAAAAAGTCAGAATTCTGAGTATAAAGTCAGAATTTTGAGATTAAAGTCAGAAATTGTGAGATTAAAGTCAGAATTCTGAGAAAAAGTCAGAATTCTGAGATTAAATTCAGAATTCACAGAAAGGAGAAAGATCAGATTTTTGAGAAAAAAGTCAGAATTCTGAGAGATTAAAAGTCAGAATTCTGAGATTAAAGTCAAATTTTGAGATTAAAGTCAGAATTTGAGATTAAAGTCAGAATTCTGAGAAAAAAGTCAGAATTTGAGATTAAATTCAGAATTCTGAGAAAAAGATCAGAATTCTGAGAGAAAAGTCCTGAATTCTGAGATTAAAGTCAGAATTCTTGGATTAAAGTCAGAATTTTGAGATTAAAGTCAGAATTTGAGATTAAAGTCAGAATTCTGAGAAAAAAAGTCAGAATTTTGAGAGAAAAAGTCAGAATTCTGAGATTAAAGTCAGAATTTGAGATTAAAGTCAGAATTCTGAGATTAAAGTCAGAATTTGAGATTAAAGTCAGAATTCTGAGAAAAAGTCAGAAATTCTGAGATTAAAGACAGAAATTTGAGATTAAAGTCAGAATTCTGAGAAAAAGTCAGAATTCTGAGATTAAAGTCAGAATTCTGAGAAAAAAGTCAGAATTCTGAGAGATTAAAGACAGAAATTTGAAGATTAAAGTCAGAATTCTGAGAAAAAAGTCAGAATTCTGGAGATTAAAGTCAGAATTGTGAGAAAAAAGTCAGAATTCTGGAGATTAAAGACAGAAATTTGAATTAAAGTCAGAATTTGAGAGAAAAGTCAGGAATTTGAGATTAAAGTCAGAATTGTGAGAAAAAAGTCAGAATTCTGAGATTAAAGACAGAAATTTGAGATTAGAAAGTCAGAATTCTGAGAAAAAGTCAGAATTCTGAGATTAAAGTCAGAATTTGAGATTAAAAGTCAGAATTCTGAGATTAAAGTCAGAATTCTAACATTTTCCCCATACTAAAACTAAACTAAAATTTTAAAATCAGTTAACTTTTTTTTTTTTCCCAGTGGCCCTAATCCTCTTCTGTATAAATGCATTGATGTTTTTGACTTTTATTTGCAAATTTAGACATATACACACATATTGTTTTTTTCAGTCATCCTGCTCCTTATATATACATTTTGAGTGAGCAACATGCTTTTGCAGGTTTACAACTAGCTTTTCCTTTTTTGCTGTTTCTTTTGTAAACTATATTTACTCTTGTAAAAAAAAAATGTAAATAGGGATATGACTATAAATGCACTATAGTGACTGAGAAAAACTGTAAAGTTAGAGGTTGCTATCCAATATGTTTAAGCTGATCTGAGAGTTGCAACAACAACAATTTTGTGACTGACAGAGAGGGAAGATGAAGGACATGCTACAAGAATGAGACACAGGTTCAAAGCTCATAATCACAAACAACACGGAGCAAAAAGGTTGAAAGAAGAAGCCTTGAAAGAGACTTATCTGTGACCTATCTGTCATGACATGCACACTCCTCTGGTTAGAGCCCCGGAGGGGAGGGAACGGGAGCTGCGTGATGAGTGTGCAGGGCTCAGGGCTGAGGCCATGGCCTGTGCACTCTGCCTCGAAAACCAGTTGATCCAGCACCTTGTCTTCACACCCTGAGGGAAAACTCCCAGGATATCCAGCTGTGATCAAGTGGTTGGGAAAAAAAAAAAGGTTCACAGTGACAATAAAGGCAGCCACTGTGAGATGTCATTTTCGCTGACGACTTACTTATCTCTCTAGATAACTTTGCACACGTGTGCAACATGTCGGGCTATTTTGGGTGAGAGAATGGTTTTCACTTCCCAATAGAAAGAAGGGGAGAAATTCAGCAGTAGTGGTTTCAGTACTAAGATGATAGCTGCAGAGGTTAGACCATCAGAAGTATGAAAGTTAACACCAGGACACATGAAGTGATGCAGCTGGGATGCACAGTTAAAGGTGCCGTGACGTTAAATGCCAAAATCAAATACACAAAAACTGCCAAAAAACATTTGATCTCGATAAAATAAGGTTATAAACCGAGCAGCAACCAACCCAAGAGTGCTTAGATTGTCTTTTTTAGCCTAAATAGAATTCCAGCACTGAGTACGATATGCAGACATAAACAGATGTGGTGCCATCTGCTGGTAGGACTGCAGAACTATCAGATGGCAGCTGAGAATTGGCAGATGGTGGCAATTAGCTGCTCCAATTGGCCGGCTTCCAATGGACCAGAGCAGAGAAGAAAATAGCTTCACTGGAAAAAAACGATCTAGAATTAAGTAAAAATGTCTTTAATTAAGTGTATTTACCCTTAATTTGAATAGGTAAATGAGATAGTTTGCCAATGGAAGGAGTATTTTTAACTCTTAATATAAGATAATTAGATAATATGCACTCGAAATAAGACAATGCCATTGTGCTTTCTTATTTTAAATATAAATTGTCTTGTTCCATTAGCAAAATGTCTCTTTTATCTCCTCAATTCAAGAACAAATCCACTTATTTTAAGAAAAAATGTCTTATTTAGATTTGGATTTTTTTCCAGTGTTGGCTCTGTATTTTGACAGAGAACTGGTTTATGGACAGTGATGTTTGGAGGTGTAGCAGTGGATGTGGAACAGTTCTCATTGGTTACATGACTGCGCAGCGCTCCGCATGATCGGGGCGGAGAGGAGCCGGGACGGAGGAGGTGGAATCTCACGGGTCACTGGTGGACAATTCATGACAGCACTGATCATGGCGACAGCTGAAACACATCAGCCTTAAGTGTCCTTACTGATAGGAACTACTCACATAGAGTCACTGTGTAAAAACTGTCATCGGGCGAATGAACAAACTTTCTTGGCTGTTTGCATAATACAAACAGTTTGTAGAGTAATTGGTACAATAGGCATCAAAACGTTAAAGGGCATCTTGTGCTGAGTCCTTATTAAATAACTGCACCATTACATAAATGCAGTGAATCGTGTGTCTAAAGCTAAAGTATGGAAAACTAGAACCAATAAAACCAAAATCAAGGATTATTAAAATAATAGCAACTAAAACAAACTAACAAATCTACAACAGAAGTTAAATTGCAACTAAATAAAACTAAAATAACTTTTTTTTTAAAAGCAATGTTTTATAACTACTCCATACTACGGAAGAGGATTGGGCCACAGGAAAAAAAAAGAAAAAGTTAACTGATTTTTTACATTTTATTTCAGTTTAACATGGGGAACAAGTCAGAGACAGAATTTCTGACTTTTAATCTCAGAATTTGACAGCTAACAAACATGTTAGCATCAAGCCATAGCCATGTCTGTTTTAGAGACTAAGCTCTCTTGTTTTAATGACCTTCTGCTCTCCATTAATGATGGGACCCCTCGGGCACGTAAAAAGTTGCCTAATTCCATCATTTTCCACCAATGTGTCACTGGCCACCTCAAACAACTCACATCTTTGTCAGTGAAGCTGAGTGCTCCCACATCTCTTCCTTCATGGTGCCCATCTAACATTAAGATTCTGACATAAAGTCAGAATTCTGAGAACAAAAGTCAGAATTCTGAGATTAAAGTCAGAATTCTGAGAAAAAAAAGTCAGAATTCTGAGATTAAAGTCAGAATTCCAAAGTCAGAATTTGAGGAAAAAAGTCAGAATTTAAAGGAATTCGAGATTAAAAAGTCAGAATTCCCAAGATTAAAGTCAGAATTCCGTGATTAAAGACAAAATTCCAAGATTAAAGTCAGAATTTTGAGAAAAGTAGGTTAAATTTCGAGGATTAAAGTCAGAATTCTGAGAAAAAGTCAGAATTCGAGATTAAAGTCAGAATTCTGAGAATAAAGTCAGAATTCTGAGATTAAAGTCAGAATTCTGAGAAAGTCAGAATTCCGAGATTAAAAGCACAGAATTCAGTAATTTGAGGAAAAAGTCAAAATTCCAAGATTAAAGTCAGTAAATTCTCATATAATTAAAGTCAGAATTCTGAGATTAAAGTCAGAAATTTGAGATTAAAAGTCAGAATTCGAGATTAAAGTCAGAATTCTGAGAATAAAAGTCAAAATTCCAAGATTAAAGTCAGAATTCTGAGAAAAAAGTCAGAATTCCGAGATTAAAGTCAGAATTCTGAGAAAAGTCAGAATTCTAGCCTGGGTCCGAAAGTCAGAAGGTTTGAGAATAAAGCTGGCTCTGCTCCAATAGCGCGCATTGGTCACGCCCACTGATTAAAGTCAGGGGCAGCTGAATACCATGATGGAAAGTCAGGAATTCTTGGAAGATAAAGTCAAGAATTCCTGGAGAGTTTGGGTGAAAGTAGTCAGCTATTAGGTCTGTTGAGACAATGCCGACAGAATTCTTTAAAAAATTCAGAGAAACGCTTAAACTGCACGATTGAAAGTCAAAAATTCCTAGATTAAAAGTCAATGCGGAATCCGTGGCGAAAAAAAGTCAGATCTTTCGAGATTATTAGACTTAGATTTCGAGATTAAAAGTCAGAATTCTGGAGCAGTAAAAGTCAAAATTCCAAGATTAAAGTCAGAATTTCTAAGATTAAAGTCAGAATTCTAGATTAAAAGTCAGGATTTTGAGAAAAAAAAAGTCAGAATTTGACTTTTTTCTATACTAAATTGAAATAAAAATTTTAAAATCAGTAAACTTTTTTTTTTTTTCCAGTGGCCCTAATCCTCTTCCGTACAAATTTTTTGTTTGTCTTGATGACTTTTTTTTTTTTTAAAAGGATAAAATGAAAACAGAAGCTCTGCTGCATAAACATCCTGGTAGAAGCAGCTCCTGATATTCTATCACTTTTCAGGTAAGGTGGACATCATTTCTTTTCATTCCAGAGTCATAAATCACCGCTTGATAAAAGTAATAACTTTTAATAACATATTCTCATCTAAAGAAATAGAAATTTTAGATATATTTGTACCTTTTTAAATGTTTGTCAACTTTAATTTCTTTATTAGTGAGAAATAAATCAGCTGTGATGAAAATAAGTTGGTGTTTGAATCTGTGGTGGAAAAAGCTGATATTTCAAAGTACAGAAGTTATTTTACACCAATGTTTCTGGCTTCACTCTTTTCATCCTAAAGAAATTTACATCACTAAAAAAATCCCAATTATTCTGAGTAATGCCAGAAATAAAGAAACATTTAAATCCTGCGTCGTAGAGTTGTGCTGAAAGGATTGGTTGGAAATTACAAATGGCTTCCTATTTCCTTAGGAAACAAAATAAAGTCATTAAGGAAAAGGTTCACGTCAGCGAAGACGCAGATGTCACTTTCTGGAAAAAATTCCCATCCCATCTGTCCGATGATTTGTTTGTAGTTTCCTGCTAGCTTCACCTGATTTCAAGGAAAATTTAAGCATAAATGAATCTTCTGGCTGCACATCTGACCAATAATTATGGAAAATAAACAATGGCTGAGAAAGAAAATAAGATAATGTAAAAAAAAAAAGAATTTAGCAAAGAAATAATATCAGGAAACTGTTTAATTCTTTCATTAAGGCCACATTTTTTGCATTCCTTTAGACCTGGAGCCAAATGATCAGAACATAATACTGCTGTACATTAAAACATTAGTGTCTCTGAGAATAGAGGCCGGTTTAAATCATTTCTGGCTTAGAAAGAAATAAAAAAAGACCAATTTTGTAACTTAACACGCAAGGAAGCAGTTTAAAGGAGTCAATTCGAGGTTTTCATCATAAAAACTGACAAAGATGGTAGAGGCAGCATTATGCTGTGGGGTTGCTCTCCTCATGTTGGTATGGCCGCATTTCTCTAAGCAGAGGAGACGTTTTTATCAAGAAATTGCACCTAAAACCTGATCCATGCAGCCAATTTTAGATCTTGATCCTACTTTTCAATATTCCGCAGCTTTTCTGAGCAGCAGACCGCGGCGTACAGGCAGAGCAGAGACAGCTCCCTCAAACTCTCAGGGATTTCCTGCTTCCTGCTGCAACTGAATATAAAGTGAAAATAGAAAAATATAGAATCATATATGTTTTGAATTTTTAGCAAAGTTTTTTTTATTATTGCATGTGGAAAATTTGAAGCCTCTAAACTTGTATGAGTGGATAAAAAGGAACTTTTCTTTACGACTCTGAATTTGATTTACTAATTTAGACATCTACACATATGCTTTCATTGACAGTTACCTAAAAAAACAAAGACTAAATGATTAGAGTAATAACTGATATGAAAAACATCCAGCAGGAAGTGAAGATGAACATCAGCTTGTTCAGAATGTTATCTAATGTAGGGGGATAAATTAATGAGCCTTATCTGCCTGACTGTGTGTTTCCTGGGCGTTGCCGCCTTTTACAGTTAGTTGCTTTTTCTATGTCTGCTTCTGTCTCCTTGAACCCCAGTGGGCCTCAGCAGATGGCCGCTCACACTGAGCCTGGTTCTGCTGGAGGTTTCTTCCTGTTAAAAGTGAGTTTTTTCCTCTCCACTGTCGCTACAAGCATGTGCTTAGTGTGAGGGATTGCTGAAGAGTCAATGAGTGATGCAATCAACTGGTTTTCCTTAGATAGAAAACTTTGAATCAATCTGACTGGTGTGGATGATCTGGTGAACTGGAAAGTGCCTTGAGATGACATGTTCTATGGAAATAAACTGAATTGAATAGATTATGGTAATGAAATTAACTAACTTCATATCTTTAAATGGGTGATAGAATGATTCTATAGTTTATCTGGTCCTTCAGGTCTCTGAATAGGGTGTGTAACATTGGTTGGGCTGAAAATGGCATATTAGCTGTTCTATGAGCCCTAATGCAGCCTGGTTAAAAGCCCTAGAATGAAACGACAGGTTTTCTTCCTTTTATGGTATGATCATGAATATTTAGATGAGCTGTGCTCTGATTGGTTGGTTTACAACGAGCTAAGCTGCTGAGCAAAGATGCATCATAGCAACAAGCACTCACTCACTGGAACATCGAGATTGTTGATATGGTAGGGGGACCAGACGCCCTCTTTTTCCCAGACATTTCCTACTTTTCATTACTAAAAAATGTCCGGGAATTTCAAAATTGTCCACGATTTCCGGTGCGACTACAGTGGAGCATGTAGTCGAAACACAAAGCGGCACTCGTACCGAGCCGTCAGTGACGGCTAGCCCGGAAACGGGCGGTCCAGTGCTTCCCCCCCGTCAGCTTTACTGGCCCCCAACTCCCTCCTCCGACTGAGGACGGGTGGCTCATGGCTCTCCGCTGAGGTCCGGTAAAGTCAGCAGCCCAGAAGTCGACCCTTCATAACTGCCCCATCCTCCCTTGGGACCACACTGGAAAAAATCGAAATCTAGATAACTAATTTTTTCTTAAAAATAAGTGCATTTGTTCTTGAATTGATGAGGTAAAAGAGACATTTTGCCAATGGAACAAGACAATATAGATTTAAAATAAGAAAACACAATTATGTTGTCTTATTTCAAGTGCATATTATCTAATTATCTTATTTTAAGAGTAAAAAATACTCATTCCATTGGCAAACTATCTCATTTACTTACTTAAAATAAGGATAAATAAACTTAATTTAAGAAATTCTTACTTATTTCTAGATCGCTTTTGCAGTGCAGTGAACCAGTGGGCTGGTCTGGATGTCAATTTCGGGGCGTGACAAAAGTACAGGCCAGAACCAAATAAGGCAACATCCCCAAATTGACGCCGTCAACTACCAGCAAGCTTCGTTTGGATTCTACCAAGCCATGGTGGAAGTTTAGAATTGAGAGATTTGCAGAAAAAGGAGGTGTTGATGGGGTTTGAACGTCTCTGTACACTGAAAAAACAACTAAAAATAAAAGATGGCTTACACTGGAAAAAATGAAACCTAGATAAACAAGTAATTCTTTTCTTAAAATAAGTGCAATTGTTCTTGAAATGAGGAGGTAAGATACATTTTGCCAATTGAAGCGAGACAATTTAAATTTAAAATAAGAAAACACAATTGCATTGTCTTATTTCAAGAGTGCATTTTATCTAAATTATCTTATTTTAAGAGTAAAAAATACTCATTCCATTGGCAAACTATCTCATTTACCTATTTAAATTAATGTTAAATACCCCTTAATTTAAGAACTTTTTTACGTATTTCTGAGTAATTTTTCCAGTGTAAATGTATTTACCCTTAATTTGGGCAGATAAATAAGATGAATTAAATAATATGCACTTGTAATAAGGCAATGTAATTGCTTTTTCCTATTTTAAATGTAAAATGTCTTATTCCATTGGCAAAGTGTCTCACTTACCTCCTTAATTCAAGAAAAAAATGCACTTATTGAAATTAGAATTTTTTGCAGTTTACGTCCATTTCACCCACTAAACTATTATTCATCTATGACAATAGAAACTTGGTTTCTATTCTATGACCCCTTCAATGTTCTGATGTTGGTTTATCCTAAATAACAACCTGAGTGAAACGTTATTCGTTCGTTATTCCTGTTTTGTGTTTTTGTTTCCTTTCCCACACTGCAAAAAATTGAAATCTAAATAAGTAATTTGTTCTTGAACTAAGGAGGTAATTGAGACACTTTGCCAATGGAACAAGACAATTTACATTTAAAATAAGAAAACACAATTGCATTGTCTAATTTCAAGTGCATATTATCTAATTATCTTATTTTAAGATTAAAAATACTCATTTCATTGGCAAATTATCTTATTTACCTACTCAAAATAATGGTAAATACACTTAATTTAAGACATTTTTCTCTCATTTTTAGATGGTTTTTGCAGTGCAGAAATTTGATCTATGAAAAAAGTCTCAGATCTTGAATGTATTTCGTCTAAAAGAAACTTTGAACGTTTTCTCCACCAAAGATTCTGGAGTAATCAGGAGAGAAAACTCCTCCTCTGTGACTCTGGCTCTGATCTTGGAGTCTCCAGCTGAGCTGTGATCCTTTTTTTATTTTTTATTTTCCTGCACCTTGCTGTTGTTTTCCTCGGATCCAGCCTCCTGACTGCTCTGCGGTTTTCTCACACGTTCGGCACACCTGGGAGATTTCCCCTAATGAATACCTGATGTGCCCAAGCAGTTAATTCCGCCTATAAAATTCCTCCCTTCCTCCTTCCTGTGAGCGGCGGCCGCTGTTTATCAAACGGGGGTAACGTCCTGTCATGTGACCCCTCCCCCCATCTAACTCCCACCTGTGTGGACTTTTCCCTTAATCCCCTCTTTTACCCCCAACCTCATTTTTCTCCATTTTGCTCCATGCTTTGAATACTTAGACTACTGAGTGTAACTAATTCTCCCACACAAGGATATTGTCTTTTCTCTATCTCTGCTTTTGTCCTCCTCTTTCAAGGCTGCTATTCACTGATTTCATTAGTCAGCTGTGTGGTGGGCTGTGGGGGTTTGGGGGGAGAGGTGCTTTCCAATTAAAGGGCTTTAATAGCCTATTACCATCATCTTAGGTTTAACTCACTGTTTTTAAAACATTAAAACCCACTAAAGATGAATGGTCGGAGCAGCGTGGGAGCTCTTTACAGAGTCCCCGATGATAAATAGGAATTGGGCCGCATGCACGGATTGCACGCTACTTTGATTTCTGCTTTTGTCTTTTAGTTATGAGGCAAACTGAAGGTGGATTCAAACAGGCGGCTCTCTGCACACACATGCTCCACAGATCCTGCAGCTGCTCTGGGGGCCAGAAGATGACGCCGGTCCCCTGGGACGGCTGAGCCGACTCCTTCTCAGATACCCATTTGTTGCGCCTAAAACAGCACCCCACCTCCATTCAACCACCCCTACCGGCGGATGACCCCTCGACCAGCAGAGGTCAGCTGCGCAGAAGGAGTCCGGCCCTCGGGTTTTGGAGCCACAGCATAAATCAGCGGCGGCTCTCGTACACGGGAACCCTGCCGCACTCGGGGTCCCAGCACCAGCCTGGCACCATCTGTGACGCAGATCCAGTCCGGCCTAGGTGGGTTCCCACTGACCTGCAGCACCCGGCGCAGGCCTTCAGGGGCCGCGGGGTCCAGACACAGATCCATCACAGCTGGAGCCGGGCTCTGGAGCAGAGAGGGGCCCCGGTTTGGCCCTTAATGTTTGTGAGAGTTAGTGACAGGAAAATTCAACTGGAATCAAATGAAAAGGTTAAAACAATGTTTTTAATTAATAAATCACTAATGAACTGGTTTTTAATTAATTAATTAACTATTACTTGATTTTTTTTTTAAATTTGTCCCATTTAGCTTTAATTATCATTTAATTAATCAAATATATAAAGAAAAAGAAAAATTCTGTCTTTTTTGTCACTAAATTAACATGATTTCCCCAAATTACATGAAGCTGTTTTCCTAATATATTGTTTTTTTTTAACTTTGTGTTTCTTTCGTTGATGCCACTCGGCCAGGACTCCTTTGATAAAAAGGATTTTAACTGTTCTGGTTAAATTAACTAATAAAACGACTTTTTAAAGACATAATCTTTATGGGGGGAAAAGGAAACGGGTAAAAAAACACTGCAAAAACAATCTAGAAATAGGTAAAGATTTCTTAAATTAAGTGTATTTACTCTTAATTTGAGTAGGTAAGTAAGATAATTTGCCAATGGAATGAGTATTTTTATTCATAAAATAAGATAATTAGTTAAAACTCACTTGAAATAAGACAATGCAATAGTTTTTTCTCATTTTAAATGTAAATTATCTTGTTCCATTGGCAAAGTGTCTCAGGTACCTCCTCAGTTCAGGAAAAAATACACTTATTTTAAGAAAAATTTACTTATTAAGATAAAAAATTTTTGCAGTCAACCAGAACAAGAGCTGAAGTTTATTAAAGTACCAAATTTAAAACTACTTAAAGTATAAAAGTAATGCAGGAAAAGCTTAAACCTCATACTGATTATTGCACTTCCCTATTAAAGGAACATTTTTCTGCAATTCTGGATGATAACTTCCTTACACTTTATTTTCTTAGTTTTATAACTTTGCATCATCTTGGTAAAGTTATTTATTTTGGTATGTGGAGAACAACAAGTCGGTGCAGCCCAACCAAATACAAATTAATTGTCTCTATTTGTTTAAAATACTAACAGGCCATAACAAAAATTAGCTTAAATTGAACAAAAATAGTCTAATTTTAAAATGTAAGGAGTAGAAAATAGAGATAATTATAGGGGGAAAAAATAAAGGAGTAGATGTAAAACGTTGTCTAAAAAGATGATTACTCCAGTAAAGTATAGATAGCCAAATATTCTACTTAACAAAGGTAACAAAGTATTTGTAATTTGTTACTTTGCGCATCGAGTCAATGAGTCGATGCAATCCACTGGTTTTCCTTAGATAGAAAACTTTGAATCGATCTGACTGGATGATCTGGTTGAACTGGAAAGCGACCTGAGATGACACGAGTTGATCCAGTCCAAACAGAGCTTGGCGTATGGAGTAAGATAACAACCAAAAAAACATGTGCAGATCAATTTGTAAAGTAAAGTCAAAAACGTAAATAAGTTTAATATTTTCATTTTTTTCTTGTTATTGACTCATGTATACATGAGACATCAGATCATCTGTCGGAATACAAGTTAAGAAGTTACAACTTTGCAAAAATACAATTACAAATCAGTATCGATAATTTATACTCTGTAAGATTCCATCTATTGAAAAAAGTCCTATTGATAAATTTGTGATGCATGTCGTAAATGTATGATGTATGATTTTTACGAGTACATTTTTTATTTCTACTCTCAAATGTGTTTCCTGCTAGTAAATTTGAAATTGAAACTCCCCATAAATTAGTTATTTGTACTCCTAGATTTGTCTGTAATGTTGCAACTTTGTAACCTTTTTCTAAAATCGTATTCTCAGATGAAGATCTGATGTCACTAATAACTATAAGATGACGAGGAGGAAAAAATACCAATCTTTATTTTTACTTTTCTTAATCCCTTTGTTGCTAATAAGCAACAAACCAGTCTTTTTTTTTTTAAGTAAAATAAGAGCATTTTTTTTTTTTCTTGAATTGAGCAGGTAAGTGCCATTGGAACAAGACAATGTACATTTAAAATACAATTAAAAAAAAACAACTTGCAGTCTCTTATTTGAAGTGCATAATAATTATCTTATTTTAAGGGTAAAAATACTAATTGCATTGGCAAAGATCGTCCTATTTTTTCCTTAGTCATATTAAGGGTAAATACTAGGATGCCGCGATATTTGATTTTTGGCCGATATCCGATATGCCGATGTTTTAAAACTCATGTAATCGATGATAAGCGATATCGATACCGATGTTAAAGCTGGACAAAATAAGTAGTCTTTTCATCGTTCTGTTACAAACTCGTGATATTTTTGCAAATTCTTGTGAGATTTTGTTAGTAAAATAGATCGATACGGCGTCAATATATCAACATATAAAAATATGGCAACATTTGCAGTGAATTTTCGGGGATTTAGGTAGCATAACGATGACATATAGCAATATTTCATTAGTAAAGAGATTGATATGAGGAGCTTTTTAAATGGCAAGTATAATATCAGCATATGCCAGAAGATATTGGGATATTTTAATGTATCAATATTTTTTCCCTCTGTCTTGTGGTGTTTTTTAGTCTGTAAAAGGAAGAACCTAAGAATTTTTTTTTTTTTTAGACTTTAGAAACTCAGAAGCTGATCAAATCGGGTTAAATATCGGTGGATTGGGGTGGCCGATCTGTCCGATGACATTCAGTTTTAAGGCCGCATACCGATAGGGGCTGATTATATCGCGCATCCCTAGTAAATACACCTATTTTAAGACATTTTTACTCATTTTCAGAACATTTTTGCAGTGTAGCCAAAATGCCGCCATACGCCTAGAAAAAAAAAAAATCTAAATCTAGATAAATCATTATTTCTTAAAATAAGTGCATTTGTTCTTAAATTTAGAAGGTAAAAGCCACATTTATCCAATGGAACAAGACAATTTACATTTAAAATAAGAAAACACAATTATAAGATTACTTTTTTCAATTGCATTTTATCTAAATACCGTATTTTAAGAGTAAAAATACTCATTCAATTGGCAAATCATCTCATTTATGTACTCAAATTAAGAGTAAATTCACTTTATTTGAGAAATTTTTACTTATTTCTAAAATGTATTTTCCAGTGTAGTTTTTGCATCCAGTGCTAGTCACAGTGTATGTTATTATGTAGCTATAACTGCTGTAAGAAAATATATTTTACCTTCATTTCTATTTATTTAGTAACATTAACTATTTTAATTTGGTATCTCATTGAATGAGAAAAACACGCAAATTTTTACATGTACACTACAAAAATGGTCTAGACATAAGTAAAAATGTCTTAAATCAAGCATATTTACCCTTAATTTTAGCAGGTAAATGGGATGATTTACCAATGGAATTAGTATTTTTACTCTTAAAATAAGATTATTAGATAATATGCACTTGAAATAAGACAACGCGGTTGCTTTTTCTTATTTTAAATGTAAATTGTCTTGTTCCATTGGCAAAATGTATCTCACTTAACTCCTCAATTCAAGAACAAATGCACTTATTTAAAAAAAATGACTTATTTAGATTTCCATTTTTTGCAGTGTATAATATCAATTAAGGCTTCAATTGGTTATTTCATTTGCAAATTCAGACATCTACCCTTATGTTTATTTTGACAGTTAGTTTGAGAGTATTTAGTTCTCAGAATGCAAATAAGTTGAAAGTCAGAGTTTTTTTTATTTTTCTGGAGGTCTTGGCCGGAAAGTGAAAGGTGTTTTCTGGAGGAATGGATGTCGAGCGGAGCTCCTCTGGGTCAGGATCTACTGGCTGACCTGACAGACCCGATCATTTCACTGTAGAACGATCACTAATCACCACTAAAACAGCCCAACCTGCTAAGTGCAAAGACAAGTCCCAGCACTCCTCTCCGTCATCCCCCACTCCCCCCCGGTTGGATCATAACACCACCTGGAATCTTAGCACATAAATCTCGCTGTCCCTCCTCCCTCCCTCCCTCTCGGCCCCTACAGGCTTGGCTCTAATGAGTGGCAGGGGTCATAAAGTGGTTGTGTTACTGTTTTCCTTTTTCTAAACCAGTGACACCAGTTGTTCGCCCTCCTCACCGGAGCCTTTTGTGAGGGCTGACAGGCCCTGGATGATTGCAGAAGATGACCCTCGTACCTTGAGGGGACGCCGGCCGCATTCCTCCGCAGGCCTGTCGTCATGAGCTAACAATAACTCTCTGCAGCGAAACGTTACAGTTAGCATGAACGCAAAGACAAGTCATTTTCAATATCCCAGAATAATGCAAGCCTTAGACTCCCTCTGATACTTTGTTCTTCTTCCTCTTTTTCAGACATTTCTAATCCAGAGCAGGATTCTGCAACCTCTCCAAAAGTGCAGCTAATTACATTTGTTGCACACTGCAAAAAATCTTAATCTAGATAAGTCATTTTTTCTTAAAATAAGTGCATTTGTTCTTGAATTGAGGAGGTAACAGAGACATTTTGCCAATGGAACAACACATTTAACACTTCAAATATGAAAACACAATTGCATCATCTTATTTCAAGTGCATATTATCTAATTATCTTATTTTAAGAGTAAAATTACTCATTCCATTGGAAAACTGTCTCATTAACCTGCTCAAATTAAGGGTGAATACACTTGAATTCAAGAAAATCTTTACTTATTTCTAGATCGTTTTTTTTTGCAGTGCATGACCTTTTTGAAAGAGAGAAAAAGATAACTAATATCTAATAAATATCTATAAATATTTAAATTAAAGGGAATAGTACACCCAAAACATGATTAGCCTTCATTTTCTACTCACCCCCCATGCTGAACACAACACTCTGAGTAAGTACTTTTTTGGATACATTCTCAAATGCATTCTGGAAGGAATCTGGGAGGCTTTTTGCTGTCTGCTGACATTCAAATAATGGAGGAATGCTATGAGCCGAGGCAGAAAGGTCCATAAAAGTCCACAAAAAACGTTTCAATATTATTTCCTCCATACTGCTTGCGTCCAATGTATTCCAAGTGTCCTGAAGGTGGGTAGCATCAGAATTTACTCGAAACGAAGTCATTTAGAATGTTTTTTAGAGCATAAACAGTAGTGTATAGGATTTCCTGAAAGCGGCAGCGTTCTTCGACGCTCACGAGGAAACCAACCGCAGCAGACCAAATCAGATTTTGAGATATTTAATCAAACTAGTTCTTAAATAATCAATCGGATAAATCAATTATTGAAGTAATTGTTTCTTTGGTAGCCATGGAAACAAGTGGAACCAAAACAACAAAGCTGATTAAAAAGTAAGAAGTCTCACTTCAACATAAATTAAAATGAATAAAGTCTAGAGGCGGAACTCGATGGTTTCTCTTACCTCTATCTCCTTTTTTACCCAATAAAACTTTTCCCCACTTTTCTCTTTTTTTTTTTGTGCTGATTACATTTCTAATAAAGTTCAGTATATAATATTACTAACACTGTGACGCTCTGCCAGAAGGCAGTTGTGTCAAACTGCTAAAAGATAAAAATAAATGAATTACAGAATTAAGGATATGTTTGAGTCACATTTTAGCAACAAAAACAACAGGTGTTATTTTTAAGTGAGGTTATATATGTTTGTTAGTATAACAAAATGTTTACACTGCAAAAACGATCTAGAAATAAGTACAAATTTCTTAAATTAAGTGTATTTACCCTTAATTTGAGTAGATAAAAGAGATAGTTTGCCAATGGAATGAGTATTTTCACTATTAAAATAAGATAATTAGATAATATGCACTTGAAATAAGACAACGCAATTGTGTTTTTTTTATTTTAAGTGTAAATTGTCTTGTTCCATTGGCAAAATGGCTCCTTTATCTCCTCAATTTAAGAATAAATGCACTTATTTTAAGAAAAAAAAGACTTATCTAGATTTAGATTTTTTTGCAGTGTATCTATCAATGCAGAACAGCAGAACTACTCCTGAAAGTACATTTTATGTTAAAAATTAGAAAGGTTTTCTATGTGCAACTCATTTAAAAAATAGCAATAAAGGTTTTTTTTTTCTGAATTATAAATATTTACCACTGTAATATGGGGACGCACTGTTTAAACTGTATATATAACCCATTAACTTTTTTCTTCTTTTGGCACCTTCTTCTTCTCTTGACTATTTGATCTGATGTAACGAGTAAATGTATCTATTGTGAGATCAATAAAGTTGATAAATCAATAGAAATATTAATTTGCTGAAAGTTCTTTTTTAAGATTGATCAAACAAATAATTCATAAATTAACTGATTGCTAGAATAACTAGAATAATTCATTTCTATGACAATAAATAAATAAAACTAATAGAACTTTAAGGTGTTAGTTTGTCATTAAAGCAGTTTATTAAAATGCTGTTAGTCTGAGCCTATACTGCCCCCTTGTGTTGAGCCAGCAGCAGTGAAAGTGCCAACTGTTTACCAGATATGTCAGATAATGAAGTATTTGTCCATCAACTATGTTAAGTAAAGTTAATATACTTAAGAAACGTTTTTCTGTATCTGTATTTTTGCTAAGTATTTTTTTTTTTTTTTAAGAACATTTTTATTTCAATCTTTACATGTTGCAAAAAATAATCTAAAAAAAAATTTCTGGAAATTATATTTACTAAAACTTGCCTTGCAGCAAGAAGGCTTCTGGTTTGATTCCTGGCTCAGGGTCTTTCTGCATGGAGTTTGTATGTTCTCCCTGTGCATCCGTGGGTTCTCTCCTGGTACTCCTGCTTCCTCCCACTCAGCTTGAACTGTTCGACTGTCTCGGTTCAGTTTCTCTGGGCTCCACTCCGCCTCAAGCTTCTTTTCCGTAGCATTTTAATGCCACAATTATCAAATTTAGTGAATTTTAATGCCAATTAAGGCCTTAATTTAAAAAAAATAATAATTTAATGACTATGAATGCTTTTTAATGATCCGCAGAAACCCTGAGAAAAGACTTCTGGTCACATTTAGAGGCAGAAATGAAGAAACAGATTTAAGTCCAATTTTCATTGATTTTTATTCGCATTTAACAGTTTTGGAAAAACAACATCAATAATACACACGTAAAGATTAGTGCCAGGAGTTATTCCTATAACTTTACGTTTAACAAAGTATCCAGCTGTAGCGACCTCGCTGGTTTCTGATCGGTCTCCAATAAGCCGGAGGAAGGCGGCGTGGCGACGGCAAAGCAGACCCGACGTAAATGCCTGCTGTCAAGTTTCTCTGAGTCCTGATTGGTTGAAGAACCCTGACTGACGGACCGCTCTAATCTGATCCAGAACCAAAGGAAGCTCCGTTTTACTCGCGCCCAGCCTTCAGCTTCTCCTCCACTGTGTGGTCCCCTTTGGATCCTCCCATGCAGGGGGGGCTCTTGCCCAGAGTGGGGTCCATGCCCCACTGTTCAGGAGTCTTTGCCTGGATGGCCAAGGCATGAACGCAGCTGCTCAGTTCCTCCTTCAGCGCCTCATTGACCAGACGGTGGCGCTGGATAAGCGGCAGACCCGCAAACTGGGAGCTGACCACAAGGACCCGGAAATGGGACTCGGATCCGGGGGGGACGGCGTGCATGTGGCTTTCATTGTGGACCTCTAAGAAGTCGGGTTTGAACCTCTCAGTAAGTTTGGTTCTGATGGTTGTTTCAACGGGCCGGTTAGAGTCCGGGTCCATGTGGGTCCTGATGTGAGCCAGAGGACGGGCTGCAGAAAGGCGAGCGCTGAGGAGCCGAGTGGAGCGGGAGACGGAGGGAAGCATCAGCCACTGTGGAGGAGAGGAGAACCGTAAAACTCTGCTGCAGAAACCAAACAGGATGTGCAGCTAAATTGTGTTTCAGGATCCTTTTAATTAAGTGTGTCTGATTATTTCTCTGTTCTTCCTTTTGATGGAGCAGATCAGCATCCACATCAGTGCTCCTCTGTCTGGACCATGAGCAGCTCAGTTCTGTCCTAATTTCTAATAAATGCTTAAATCAGGGAAATAATCAAATCTGGATTACTGTGATTTGCTCAATTATATAATATTTTAAGATTATTTTTATGCCTTTATAACTCCCTGAGACCAAGTATAAGTCATAAGGATGCTATTCATCTTAAACTTTGAATCCTATAAAGTCCTCCTGTAGATCGATACACCGCCTTAATGAAGGGCAGCTGATTCAAGCATTGACTGCCTCAAATATAACTTAAAATATCCTTCAACTCTTTTTCTACGTTCAGATGTAAATTGTTTTACAGCAAATTAAGTTATGACTGCAGGAAGCTGACAGCAACTAATCACACAGGTTAGCTTTGTTTTCTATAACTGGATGTTTAATAGTCATGGTTTAGTGAGGCATCTTGAATAGGGCTGCAACAACGAATCCGATAAAATCGATAAAATCGACTTTTAAAAGCGCTGGCACGAACTTCATCATCGATTAGCTGTGTCGCGCGACACGCCGTCATCCACCGGCCATCACATCCACTTGACTGAAAGCGGGGAAGAAAAAAAAATTACAGCAGAGCGAGCCAGCCGTGAAGTGCGCAGTGTTGCCAACTCAGCTTAATTCCCTTTTCAGACACCCTCCAGTGACTATTTTTCAAAAAAAGACTGCAAATTTATCTCGCCAGCGATTTGCCGGGATTCCGGACGGCGCAAATTGATCACAATAATTAAAATAGCCTTTATAAATAAATTAACTTGCAAATTATGAGGGCAAGGCTTTTTGAAGTTTAAATCTTCTGGCAAAGATAAAGTAAAGAAGATCCTGCAACTTATGGAAGTAAAGCAGAATAAATCCAGCAAGATCAGTAATATGTCAATTAATTATCTGCCACATTCCAATGTAAATATCTGTCTTTGGAGGATGTGTTTTTAGCACCCCTAGTTCTCTCTCATTTTATTCTAAATACAATTTATAATTTGAATCACAGGGCTATTTTATCTCTCTATGGTTCAGTATTTTCTCAAGTATAACTTTAACTGCTATACTTTCCTGTCTTAAAAGGCAGAACTCTTCTAGTCTAAAAAAAAACTTATTTGTTGAAGTAAAGGCCGGACTTATTGTTTGAAGGAACCTTAGGGGCTTTTAAAACAAAATGTATTTTTTATGTTGCTTTATGAAACAAAAGTAGCCTATATTTTGTGGATGTACAGCTACATTTCTCATGTAAGTTTTCGTAGTTTTAACACACAAACATTTATTTTTCATATTGCACCAAGGACAAAGTTAATGAGCAACCTGTACTTGTGTGTGCTTGTTTTGTTCTGTCTAAAAATGTTTATTTTGGACAAAAGAGGTTAATATAAAAATATATTTTTATGTCCGAATCATCGAATTAATCAAAAAATAATCAAAGCCCATTCATCGATTTTTAAAATAATGGTTAGTTGCAGCCCCAATCTTGAAGCCAAACTGTATTGATGCTGCGTTGATTCTGTCTCACAGAATACTGACACCTGCTGGACATTTAAAGACACTACGGGCAGCTTATTGGACAGACTGAACTGAATTGATTCAATATCCTAGTACAATGGTATAATTTAAGTTATTGTAGGTTATATTGTATTATTTCATATCTATGTTTAAATTGAAAATAGCTTTGATATTTTTAGATGCAGCCATTAAATAATGTAAAAATATAACGTGTAAATTTAGGGTAAAATGTGAATGAGGATGCTTGTCGACTAGGAATTTAAACCATATTTTTAAAACAATAAGTACAGTAAAAACACTAAATAAGCTAAGATTAAATTTGAAATTAACTTAAATTCAGATACGTTGAGAGATAACTGAGGGGAAAAGGATGAGAGAATGAGAAAATTCAAATAAAAACGGCTGAAACATTCATATTCCTTTTTCGCTGCTGCAAAAATCTTGATCATTTTAATGATAAACCGAAAAATATTAGACATTTCTTTTAGGAGATGCGTCTTGTTGACAGATCCGGTTTTAAACCTAGTTTATTGAGTCAGCTATAGAAGCAATACGACGGTCAGGCTAGAGATTTTTTTATTTTTTTTTTCATTTTGAGAATAAATTTGTAATATGTAATATGAAGATAAGTCATATCACAACCCCTCCTCTCAGAAAGAAAGCTTCAAGCTCCGCCCAGCAGATGACGGCCGACCAGCTCCACCAATCAGCAAAACCTGAGTCCACTTGGACATCCCTGCCCAGTTTGGATGCTGCTGCTAAAAGATTTGCTTATTTGTCAAACTTATGCTAACTTCACATGATGCTCCACATTCCTCATTTTAGGGAAGACAGCAATTCTAGGAAGAGCTGTCATAAAATACGACTTTATTTCTTGTCGTAAATTTCGACCGACTTTTTCTCCCTAATTTCTGGACTTTAATCAACACGTACGCGTCTCTCCCTAATTTTCGCGACTTTATTCTCCCAATTTCAGCTAATTTTATTCTCTCCGAATTTTACTTTACTTTATTCTCCTAATGTCCGACACTCCTTATTCTCACTAATGTCAATACGACTTTATTCTCTTAATTTTCACGACTTTATTCTCCTAATTTTACGACTCGACTTTATTCTCCTAATTTCACGACTCTAATTCATAGATTCTGTTTTGACTGCGAATTTTTTGATTCTCCAGAATTCTTACTGCGATTTTAATTCTCAGAATTTTCGTGATTTTGAGTACTCCCAGATTTCACGTGCACTTTTAGTCTCCTAATTTCCGATTTTAGTCTCTAATTTCCACGCGACTTTAGTCTCCTATCATTTCGCAGGGTGACTTTTAGTCTCCCTGAATTTCACGACTTTTAGTCTCCTAATTTCACCTAATTCTATTCTCCTAATTTCTGCGACTCTATTCTCCTAATTTCACTTAATAAAGATTTCTCCTCATTTTGCTCTATTCTTCTAATTTCACGAATACTATTCTTCTAATCCCACGACTCTATTCTCTCATTTCATCCGACTCCTATTCTCCCTAATTTCAGCTGACTTTTATTCTCCCACTTCTCATTCGCATAATTTCTCCTCCGACTCTCATTCTCCTAATTTCAATTACCTACTCTATTCTCCTAATTTCTGGAGACTCTATTCTCTGCTAATTTCATTCGACTTTATTCCTCTCCTAATTTCACGACTTTATCCCTGTTTACCGACTTTATTCTCCTAATTTCACGACTTTATTCTCCTAATTTCACGACTTTATTCTCCTAATTTCACGACTTTATTCTCCCATTTCACGACTCTATTCTCCTAATTTCACGACTCTATTCTCCTAATTTCACGACTCTATTCTCAGAATTTTACGATTTTATTCTCATAATTTAATTACTTTAGTCTCAGTAATTTAATTACTTTAGTCTCATACTCTCTTTCATGACTTTATTCTCTTAATAGAACAAAATAAAAATCTGGCCTAGCCATAATACTCCGTCGGATGGAAACGTCACGCGCACAGACAGTGTTTGGCTCTCTGGGCTCCACGCGCCGACCGACCGTCGGTGTTTCTGGATCCATCACTGATGTTTAATGACATTAGCTTTAGCCTTTTTAGCTGCTGTTTGATAACAGTCGCCGCTTCCAGGCTTTCTAGGCTACACAGACACAGCGAAGCCTGAAATAAAACCCGCAGATATCCAGACACATATTTTATTAAACTAAAACTAGATCCAATAAAAAGCTTCATTCATATAAAGACTCACCTTTAAGGAAAGACGTTGAGGCTCCTTAACGCTTTGCAGCTGCCTCCCAGCTGCAGCAACAACTTCTTCTTCTACTGCTACTACTTCTTCTTCGTGGGATAATTAGCAGCTTGTATCTAACGTTAAAACACATTACCGCCATCTACTGTTGTGGGGTGTAGGGCAGAGTTTCTAACTAGCATTTATATTTTTTTTTATAATTTAGTTTCCCTTTAAAATTGTCTAATGTTTTATTTATCATTTCATGTTTAACTAATTAATTGTTTAATGTTAAGCAATACCTACAATATATAACACATTTTTAAGTTAAAAGGGTTAAAAAGGAAACAAACCACTGGACTTTGTTTTCCAATGCAGGAAGCTTTTTCACATATAAAAGCGAAGCATAACGTCTTCAAACCTAGAAAACAAAGTCCTGTGGATTGTCCAGTTTTTTTTTTTACTTTTTTGAATGACTGTGACCTGGATGAGTGAGAATTATCACCAGCATACAACATATTAAATGATTAATTATAGCTCCAAACATAGGGGTAAATTGAGCTAAATCAGGAGGTAAACAGAACACTCTGACCTGTTTATTTTTTCCAGATTAAACATGTGCATCACTTTAAATTATGCTACAAGAGCTTTTAAACTGTAAATACCAATTCAGAAATAAAAAAAAATTGTTCTAAAATATTGTGACATATATAGAGTAAAAAAAAAAAACAAAAAAAAAACACTAAAAGTATATCAGTGTTTTTTAAACTCTACACATTCAACATTTTTCCATGTATTTTTGCAGCCTTTTGAGGAGGAGGTAGCATCTTTACCATTTTTACCACAGCAGATCAGTTTCCTTATACTGGGATGTAGATTTAGAGAATGGCAGAGCTAGAGGACAAAATGAAAGAAAAACTAAATATATACACCTGAACAATTAGGTTTCCTTTAAAGGAAAAGTCCGCTCATCTTTAGAATTCAAACTTCTGAAAGTACTTTAAATAAAATGAAAATATTACATACTGTCTAATAAATGATCAGTGTTTTTAATTAAGAGTCATTTTCATGTGAATGTGCTTTACTGGAGGCATCCATGTTTTGTCAAAGAACACTACTGCCACCTACTGGTTTGTGACGTGTTTCCTTTAAAAAAAGAAGTAATTTCTCAGACATTCCACCTGATCTTATATTTTATTAGACCAGATAATGTACAGTCCTGATGTTTTTCTTTCCTTAGAGACTGAAAAATGGGTATTTCTGAGAATATTTTATGTTTTGCATTGAAGAAACCCCAGTTTCACAGTTTCTGGTTAATTACAGAACGTGTTTCTCTTGGATTATTTACTTTTTTAAACTGATTGTAGTTAAAGCCTGAGCGCCCAATCAGTCGAGAGATTAAACTTTCTTTCTTTCTATTCCCTCCCTTTCCATCCATCTGTGCTGTTATTGGTTGGTTTACAAAGAGCGAGGCTGCTGAGCAAAGACGCATCATAGCAACAAGCACTCACTCACTGAAACATCAGATTGTTGATATAGTAGGATGAGAAGACGTCCTCTTTTTCACGAACATGTCCTACTTTTCATACCTAAAAAAGTCCGGGGGGAATTTCAAAATCTTGCTCGACTACAGCGCACTTTTGTCTGTTAATACCTAAATATGGCAAACATGCAAATAAAGGGAGCAAGCAATTTTTCACACACACACATATATATTTCTGTGTGTCGCAAATTAAAACAACCTTTCATCGATCTTTTCCACTTGTTTATTGTTCATTATTTTCATAACTGTTTGAAACGGTCGCAGCAAAGTGCAATCCTGATCAAAAAACAACATGAAGAAATCTCTCTCACCTCAAAAACAAAACCAAAAAAAAAAGCATCGGCCACTTTTATTCTAACTATCGTCTATAAGTGGTGTTTGACATTAATGGTGTATTATCTCATTCTCATTTACAAAGTACACACAATCAAAGACAACATACAGCAGTATTCATTTACACTTTTTTTTATCACTTTTTTTAATATTTGATTGCACATTTTCTATACTTACAAACAATCAACTACATTTTTCTACGGCACAGTACAGTGACAAAGGTGATAATTCTTTGTTACATTTAATTTATGGTGATGCGGTTTTATCGACAGAAGCTTCAAGACCAAGAGTCACACACACAGATGTTTACATTTTTCTTGTAATTTCACATCTTCATTAATGAGAGAGGTTGTTTTTTGTTGTGATGTTGTGCGGCGTAGATCTGAGCAGTCAGTTTCTTACACGAAAACAGCAGACGTTGTGGTGAACTCAGAAAACGGAAATATTTACGCTTTAATTTGAATCACTTTAAGATTAAATTACGGTGCAGCTGTTAGTTGGATTTGTCGGTTAAAGGTAAGATACTAACTACTCAGCCCTACTCCACACATCCATACTCCAGTTATGCTGATCAGTCCCTTCAGTGGGAAAAGGCCAGCATGTAGTAAATATGCTCCAATTTCCAACAACTTTTTAAGAGACAAACACCATGACACTTATTGCTTTGTTAACTTTTTGCACTCACGATTGACTGTTGCCCAGGCAGCAACTTAATTATTTTAAAAAAACCCTGTAACATAGGCTTAGATATGTATGAGAGAGCTTTTAGAATTGGAGCCTAAGCTGTCACGTTAGCGTTTTAACAGCTTTCTCTGCTTTATCCTGCCTTTGCTGCTCTTGACTTCATGTGTGACCTGGGGCACTATGCAGTGATCTTATATAAAGGTTGTATAGTTTCTGTGTTTCTACCAGTGTGCTTGTGTACGGTGTCCGGGCTGCAAACGCTGTGTGAATACTTGATTTCACAGCAAGCTTAAATGTCCTGTAAACTCAAAGTTGAATCTAACAAGCAAAACGTATGCAAAGGAAAAAGGCTGCAAGCAGCAAAAACAACAGCAATTTATGTTGCCCCACATAGCAGAAGTGCTCCAGACCACTAGAGGGAGACGTTCAACAGCTGCCTATGGTCACACCCTTACCCCAGGCTCACACCGACTCCGGTCTTACCGTTGCGGTGCGGTGGAGTGCGCGCGCGCCGCAGTGATTCCAAGTCATTAAAAGGCGTAAACCTCTCACCCGGCTGCTGAGCTGTCCGGCTGCGGTTACCGAGACACTCCGTAGCTGCAGAAATTCCGCAAGAAAGCTATCCTTGCGGCGTGCCGGAGCCCTCCGCAACAAGCTCTCGCAAATATCCTTATTTGGGCGTGTTATCGCGTGAAGTTCACGTGAACTCAAGTGAACTTCTGTTCTCGCCGAGTTAAATCTCCGGACCTGTTGCCGAGCCGCAGACCGCACCGTAGTCGTCAAAAAGGGCGGGTGTGAGAGGGTGTCGCGAGGAGTTCGCGGTCTCCGTCAGCTCGGTGTCGTAAGGCGAGCCAGTGTGAGCAAGGGGTAAAGGCTGGTTTATGCTTTACGAAACCAGTCGGCGTCGTGTGTCGCGAGAGTCCACCTGGTTCATTCCATCCAATGACGCAGACAGAGCTGCAGAAAGTGTCGCAGGGGAGGAGAGAAAGGAGGCCTCTGATTGGTCAATTCTACATCCCTCTACATTATGCATTATTTCCCGTTGGGTACCTAAAGGGCTGGTTATCCTCCCGCAATAGTGTGTGTCGCAGTGAGCTTGTTGCAGACATTTTTGATTTATGCCAAATATTGAAGCGTGGTCTGCGCTATGTTATTCCACGCAGCAACGCTAAAGACAATCAGCAACTAGCTGTGGGTCTAGATACGGCCGAGGCGGTGAGGGCAAGTTTATGCAACAATGGAGGGACATAGGGGCCAAAAAGAGCGGGAATCCAGGTGGAAAAAAGGGTCACACACTGCAAAAACAATCTAGAAATAAGTAAAGATTTCTTAAATCAAGTTTATTTACCCTTAATTTGAGTAAATAAATACAATGATTTGCCAATGGAATGAGTGTTTTTACTCTTAAAATAAGAAGACAATGCAATTGTGTTTTCTCTGGTACAGTGTACCAGAGACTGCACCCTTACCTGCACTACCTCAGCCTGGAACAAACTATTGCTGCTGTTTTTTTATTGCTTTTATTGTAATGTTTATACTTCATATTTATATTTATCTTACCACTGTTACCTGTCATGTCCCGCACTTTATGTCAGTTTTTAAATGTCAGTCTTGTATATTTCTTGTATATTTGTATATTGCAGAGAGTAAACGTAATTTCATTTCCCTTGTATGTCTTGTACATATGTAGAAAATGACAATAAAAGCTGACTTGACTTGTCTAAATTGTCTTGTTCCATTGGCAAAATGTCTCTTTTACCTCCTCAATCCAAGAACAAATGCAATTATTTTAAGAAAAATGACTAGATTTTGATTTTTTTCCAGTGCTGCGTTCTTCCGCACCTCGCTCTTTTAGCTGGTCCAACTTCACAAGTCATTTACTGCAATGGCGGTCATACAAACAAAACAAGCCGATAAGGTACCAAACAGGAAATACACTTAATACAGCGGATGTAGATTTGACCAATCAAGGTGGTGACCAGTCTGCGGTCACCTACAATTTGGGAGAGGTGCAGCAGAGTATCTGCGGAAGGGGCAGGGGGACATTTGTGTTCACTGCGACCCCTACTAAGATGACCTAGTTTCAAAGTATAACTCAGCCTTAATGGCAGAAACTCTGGCGGTAGCGCCGTCCACAATGCCTGGTACACCTCGGACACTATCCGAGACATCGTGCAGAAATTAGCGTTAATTTATAGCTCTGTGCGACGGTCTGTTGGTCATTTTTGAGTTTGAAGGCTGTTTTGAGTTTGCTGTGAAATTACGTATTTACATCAGGTTTGCACCCTTCAGCCACCGTACTTCTGAGATATTGTGCTGAACATTTTGCAACCTAACATGCTAAATTTTTTTTGCTATCTGAATTTTTTTTTCAAGTCATAGCTCTAGGATTAGGGCACCTGAACTGTGCAGCAGCATTTTAGATCAGTTTCAGAGAGAAAGTGCTCCTGCTCTACATACCAAGCAGAAAGAAATGCCTAATGATGTAAAGACCATGGGGGAAAATATTTTAAAATCCTATTATTTCTATTAGAGGTAATTTTATTTACATATTTATTTATATCTATAGTGGATCTTATGTTATAATGTGTAAACCCAGGGCACAGAGAGAGTATTTGGCAATAATTCATGAGAGGTGGTACTCATGGCACATGAATAGAAAATGTTTTAGGTAATAAATCTAGATCAGGGAAAAGAAAAATTTAAAAAAAAAGAGAAAAAAAATAGGGTTAATTTCCCTTGTGCAGAACCAACAGCATGTTCACAACTGCTTTCCTGTTCACAGAAATCAACGTTTGGTACATTATGGTTGTGCTTTCGATCAATATTCCCCTGGTTCTTCATTACTTTTCCAGCTGGATTGTGCCAAGCGACCCAAGGCTCTCATATTGTGCATAATGCACACATAGTGCAGTGGTTTGGCTCTATATTTGATGGTCTTGACAACACATATGACTGACTGTTAATTGACTTTCCTTTGTTTTTTCCAAGTGACCAGAGGGATGTGTGCGAATGCAGAGTTTTGTTGTGCTGAATACAGACAGAGGGCACTACCAGAAACCTTTAGTATTTGAAGAAATCTCAGCTCTGCTATCCCGTTCAAGCTACTATATCCCATGTAAATGGATGACTGTCATGATAAATTAATGCTAAGCATGTGTGCCATATTGTTCTCCCTTATTAAAAGAAATTAAGGCCAAGTTTCAAGTTTTTTTTTTCTTTTATAACTATCAAACAAGTGTTTGTAGATAAAAAAAAAAGAGAGAATGGGCTGACAATGTTTCCTCTTATCTAACAGAGTAGAAGTGTATAATTCATAGCATTTATGGCAAAAGAATATTAGCGACTGAAAGAAGTTGGTAAAACCAACTAAAAATGTTTGTGGAATGAATTAAATTTGTGAATCTGACATCAACAACAAATCTAAGAGAAACACTTAAAAAAACATTTTCTTTAGGCTGGCGTATGGTAGCAAACTGGATCAAACCAGTTATTTTACCTACTGTGGGATCCAAGATTAGTTGTAGCAAGAGACCTTTTGTAATATTTAAGATAAATATTTTTTAAACAATTAAATAAAAATAATGTAAGCTGTTTATTTGTATTAAACTTAAATAAAATTTTGTTGAAATGACATTACCATGTCGTTTAAGGTGCAATGTATTTTGAGTAGAATAAATGAGATACGCTAGCTGCCGTAGCACTAGCTCCCTCCAGCAAAAACAGCAACGAGTGATGTTAGACCTTTTTAGTTTAAACATTACGCTAAAATCGATGGAGATATAGAAATCATAAAAGGTTGTGAGGATGAGGAGGACTGAATGGAGGGAGGGGGGGGAGTTTGGCGAAATGCTAATCCAGATGTATAGCTAGGCTACAAAGAGCCCCAGTTTCTAACTGAGGCTAATTACACTTAGCATCAGGATCAGAACATTTTCTCAGATATATTAGAACACTGTTACGACTGCAAGATGCTTAACTTTCACCTTATGCATACACAGTGCGATTTTTTCAATCATTGCACGGAGCTACAGCTCACACTTCACGACAAAACCCTGTGGTTTTGTCGTGAGCTCACAGCTCATGATGTATGTGCAGCACGACACTCTGATGTAATCTACCTGCTTACACTGTACGTCTAAGAACCACGTTGGACTCAGTTCCGCAGTGAGATGGCGCTACTCGGACTCGTCTATCCAAAAGCCAAATGAGTAAAGGAGGAATGTGAAGCTAACTACTGTAGAGTGAAATGCGCTGCCTTGGCAATTTGCGCAATTTTGTGCTGAAAACCCTAAAAAGAAAAGGTGACGATGTATTTGGACAAAGACATGGCTGATAAAACGTGGCTACTACGGTCTGTCCCACTGAGCGATTTGCCCACGACGGCATTTGCTCACGATCCCTGATCGGGAGTTGGTCGTGAGAGGCTGATTGCCCCCTGTACACTACACGTCGTGTAGTTTACCCCTTGTTCACTACACAACGCACAATGCACGACAAGGCTGAAAGTCTTGCCGATCGGAAAATTCTCGCACGACTGGAAAGTCGCCGCGAAAAGGGCAAAAAAAATCGCACAGTGTAAGCCCGACTTTAAACATTCATTCGTTATATTCTTATTTTGATTCAATGTAGCTTATGCTAACAGTGTTAGCTCTAGCTAATATATATAAACCCTAAATCACAAGCCAATCAAATTTGTTTGTTTCAACAGACATCTCATGTGACGCAGTGTGGCATTCTCTAAGTTTACACCAATCGAACGCAAACAATAAAAAACAATGTTAGCCTTCCTATTTTTACTCTGCAAGTTTCAGACCAGTGAGACCTAACTCATTTACCCAGCATGCATTGCACACGTAAAAAAACATGGGGTAAAAATCATAACATTGGATAAATCATTTTTGAAGTATTAATGAGTTATTTTACAAAATATAAACAATGATTTTGAAGTTGATAGGAAAATTAGTTAACTTATTTAGGCCAAAATGTTTAACTAATCATGGATCCCTTCAATAAATTAACATAAAATTCTCTCTCTTGCACCAAGGTCCAATATTCCGATCACTAAGATGACCCACGATAATATAAACATTTAATTCTCGGAGAACACTAAATATGGCTGCACCAAAACAACCTAAATATGAGTCTTCTCATCACTCTATATCTTTCATACATTTCAAGGTAACCACATTTTGTGCAGTGTGCTCTAAAATTATCTGGGAAAGGTTTGTTAAGACTATAATAATAAAAAAAACAAACATGTCCTGTTAAAAATACTACATAAGTTTGATGGAGAACGAATGTAGTAAATTTCTGTTTACACGTTACAGTCTTGATTTTAAAGTTTACGTACAGTTCATACTTTGTGACATGCATAACACCCTCCGCAACAACTCAAAGACAAACATCCCGTATAATTGTAAAGGTGAAGGGGGGAAAAGGCAGTTCTCACAAGGGGATATACAGCTGGACAGGAATAAAGATCAACTGGGAGAATCTAAACATTTTCCTTGGGAAAATGTCCTCATGACGAATGGATATCTGGATCGTATCCCCTGGTTTTGTGCGATCAAACGTGATGCCATAAAGGGAGGGGGATTCATCTCAGATTTGTCACGATAACAAAAGCAAACCCGGAATGTTCTATTATCTACAAAATGGCAGTTAGTCTAGACACCAACACAAGACCTCAGGAGGAACAGAGTAAGGAAGGCCAAGACAAAGACGTCCTGGTGTTACCCCGCAGAATCAAAAATGCTTCCAATCAAGGCAGAAATTGCATTTTTGAGAAGATGTCCAACAAGGATGAAGAACTCACAACTTCAAAGGTGAGTTGATCTTGCTCAAGAGAACAAAGGTGAGGGCAGACAACTCTGCAATAATGGCTAGTGGTCATTTCTATAAGTCTGTTTGAGTTGCTCACTGACCTCCAACCCTGGATGTTTAGTTTTTTTTATACTAAGGGGGGAAAAGTAATGAAGTTACATCTATGTTGTTTTTTTGTTTAGTGTCCAGATTTATGCAAACATCTTTTATTCTGGATAATCAGGATGCAGCAACATCACAAACCGTTATAAGGGAGGATTACTCTCATGGCCAAATGTACCTCAACACACTCATGTTGTAGTTGACTATTTAATTGTGGATGTAGGTGAGTGGGGGGGTTCAAAGGGCAGGATTCGATGGACTTTGTCGCTGTTTTCTTCACAGTGTGGCTTGAACTCTGCTGCCCTTTGCAGAGCTCTTGGTGCCACACTATTGCAGGACCTGTCCCCGCGTCTCTGGTAGTTTGAGGGCGAGAAAGCTGCCTGCTGCCAGCGCGCCCGAGGCAAACAGGATCGGTACGGCCTTGGTTATGCCAACGAATGAAGTGAAGATGCTTATGCCCAGCACAGCCGCCAGTTTACACAGAGCGTTAAGGAAGCCAAACGCTGTGGTTCTATGGAAAAAGGAGAGTACAATTGCAGTAAATTGTGTGTTGGTCATTTGATTAGTAAATAAAATAAATTTAAGTCTCCAGAAAGAAGTTGTCAGGTCTCAGGAAAAAAGTTTTAGCCATTAACTTACGTGTCACGAAAACAGCAGTGCTCTTTTTTTTTTAATCTTGACCAACCAAGTACATATTTAAAAGCCCCAATGTGCCTAAAATTATCTCAAACATTCACTCTACTTCATAAAAGTGAATTATATCAGTTTTAATCACTATTCCATCCAATGACCAACAATGTATCATAGTAAATGGTGGGTTGTATAAACTCTGGACTCGGCCTAAAAGTGTAGGAAAAGATCCAAACTTGCAGCAGTCTTATAAAGTTATAATCCTGACTCCGCCAGATGGATTTGGCTCAAGAGATATCCATCTGGAAACCTTCCGCTGAAGTAATTTTGGGAAGGGGCTTAAATATTAGTTGATTGGCCTATGTTGGTGATGAAGCGGGCCAAATAAAACCAATCAGAATCAGCGGAAGCATGTGACATTACTAACAGAGCGACGACGAAGGGGAGCCAATTGATAGATCAAACTCTTGCGAAAGCAGTCGGAGAAGAGCAAAAACATCTTTTCCTACTGAGAAAGCCTCCAAGAGCAGTGTGTTTTGCTCTTCTTTCAGTGAAGAAAATACTCTGTAATTCCAGATAAACTTGTGGATAGCCACGCTAACGCTAGTTTCATCCGGCATGTTTCTTTAGACTGAACTGTGGCGTTTCTCGTTGCACCTCAATCCGCCTCAAAGCCAACGCTGATTGGGACGTTCGTTTGGTGAACGGCTCCAAATTTTCTTCAGCGGAGAGTAGCCAGACTGATACTGCGAGGTGAAACCTGAGAAAAGCACCATTGAGAGTCAGGATGGTCTCCACGAGGCTAATAAAGAGTTATGGAATTGGAAAAAAAAAAAAGAAAGGAGTTCGGGAACTGGGAAACCTTTCGACGTCAACTTTCTACAAACCAAAATTCAACTTTAAAGATGTTTTTGACAAGGCTGTAGTTACATTAAAATCAAATATCTGCTCTGCTGGTCAAGATTCCACCACAAAAAACATGTTGTTTTCCATCTGACAAAAGACTTGATAATGTATTCCCAAAACTTGAGAACTGATAGATTTTTTTATTTGAGAGCAGAAACCCTGTTTTTTCCTGAGACCTGATGACTTCCTGAAATTTCCTGATACAACATAATGTCCTAAAGTAAACACTTGGCATTACTTTGGCAGCTGCTATTGCTTGTTAAAACCTCATGGTGGAGCTATTTATCCTGCTATGAAATCAGTGGGTCTCTCTCTGAAAACAGAATTAAAAACAATTTTTACCTTTTGCTGCTCTAGAAATGATTTTTTTCCTTTTGGATAAACCTTAGAGTGGCTCAGATTATCTTGAGCTGTAGTTATGCTGCTATAGGCTTAGACTGCTGGAGGACATAAGGACAGCTTTTCATTATTCAGCTTTATTCTATCTATTCCATCATTCTGCAGTATTTGTTAGTTAAACATCTAACTCTATGTTCTTTCTGTTTTTTTCTCATCATATTGGCTTCATGTGGTCCCTCCTTTTTTGGTTGCGAGTCCATCCTGGAGAGAAATGTCAGTCTTTTATTTTGTTTTCTTCAATAAATTCCCCTGTTTGTAGACATCAATGAATTTACTTTCTGAAAGGGTTAGGGCATGGTGGCAAAATTAGCTGTCAAGCCCGAACAGCAGCAATGATTACACCCGACAACGTCATCCATCCCTGAAAACCAACCAATCACGGAAGGGCAACTCCTCTGACGTAATTTAACACATGATCCACAGCAGCGATGCTGTCTTCAGGGCGTCAAAAGGAATTCAGAGCGTGTCTAAATCACCCACCTCTTATGAGACGGGTAGAGCTCAACGGTCAGCACGTCCAGGGAGTTCCAGGAGGCAATGCTGATCCCACCAAACAGGCAGTACAGAGCGATCATGGCTGACTCGCTGTTGCCGAAAGACAGGAAGAAACAGCTGACGCAAGAGATGACGCTGGAGCCGGCTGTGAAGAGAGGAGCCAAACAGAGAGACGTGGTGTGATTACTCTAGACAAGTGTTGGTAGGAAGGAGTGTTGCTCTGCTAATGAAAATATTTTTAGGTTTTATTAAGAACTGTTTCCTATTTAGTTCCTCTTTTTATCCTACTAAACAAATTTCTAAATGCAGCTCTTAACGATATTCACTCTGTTGTGGGTAATAAAATCATTTGGAAGGGATCCTTCCTCCGGCATCTGTAAGACTTAATATCCATCAATGCTCCCAACAAGCTGAAAAGGTGTTTACACCCTTGCTGATTTCTGCATAGTTCCTTTTTTACTCACTTTAAATAACATCCTGCTTTCATTTTTTTCAAATCTCGGGTATTGCTGCTCTTTTTTTTACCCAATTACTGTGGAAATATCCACAGCTGTATATTTTGGTTCTTTATTAATTTTTGTGACTGCACTGTATTTGGATTTTTTTTCACTTAGACACTGGAAAAACGATCTCGAAATAAGTAAAAAATGTCATAAATTAGGTGTATTTACCCTTAATTTGAGTAGGTAAATTAGATAATTTTCCAATAGAATGAGTATTTTTACCTAAAATAAGATAATTAGGATAATATGCACTTGAAATAAGTCAATGCATTTTGTGTTTTTCCTTATTTTAAGCAAGTGTAAATTGTCTTGTTCCATTACACAAAATGTCCCTTTTTACGCCTTCAAGCCAAGAACAAATGCACTCTATTTTAAGAAAAAATGACTTCTAGATTTAGTTTTTTTTCAGTATAATCTCTTTTTTATTTTCATATACTTATGTGACCCTTTTACACACTGGAAAAACCATCTAGAAATAAGTAAAAAGGTCTTAAATTAACTGTATTTAACCCTTAATTTGAGTAGGTAAATGATGTAGTTTGCCAATGGAATGAGTATTTTTACTCTTAAAATTGATATAATTAGACAATATGCACTTGAAATAAAACAATGCAATTGTGTTTTCTTATTTTAAATGTAAATTGTCTTGTTCTGTTTTGGCAAAATGTCGCTTTTACCTCCTCAATTCAAGAACAAATGCATTTATTTTAAGAAAAAAATGACTTATCTAGGATACTTTGATTTTTTTCCAGTACAATATTGACCGACGCTTTGACGCTGTTGAGCCATAATCTTTCCCAGCGTGGAAAAAAAGGATTTTTCTTTTTATTCCTTTTTATTTGGCTGTGAAATATGATTTCACTCCTCCAATGAGTATCTATAATACAGGATATTTATCATATTTATGTTTTTTGGGGGTTGAGATGAGGTGAGTGAGCAGATTCATTCTTCCTGCACTGCAACAAAGGAAAATCTATATAAGTGTAAAAAACTTGAATTCAGCATTTTGGTCTTAATACACTTGTTTTTCAACTAGGGATGCACTATATAATCGCCCCTATCGGTATCGGCCTTAAAACTGAATATCGGACATCGGCCATTCCCAATCGATATTTTAACCCGATATTTGATCAGCTTCTGAGTTTTACTAAAGTCTAAAAAAAAATACTACTATTTCTTCTTTCTTCCTCAAAAACGCCTCTTTTTACAGACTTAAAAACTTCTAAAGACGCAGGGAAAAAATATTGATCCATTAAAATATCCCAATATCTTCCTATGCTGATATATTGCCATTTGGAAAACACCATATCAATCTCTTTTACTAATGAAATATTGCTATATGTCATCAATATGCTACGAAAATATTCCCCCGAAAATTTACATATATATATAAATTTTGCCATATATTTTTATATGTTGATATATTGATGTAACTATCTATCTATTTTACTAACAAAATCTTCACAAGAATTTGCAAAATATCAACGAGAGTTTGTAACAGAACGATGAGAAATTTCACGAGATTTTGAAAAGTAAAATAGATCGATACCGCGTTTTAAAAAATCTATTTGATATCAGAAGCATATGAAAATATATATTTGAGTATATTATTTTTCAAAGTGTCAGAAATGGATAACAAAACTGCTATTTTCAATGACTACTTATTTTTGTCCAGCTTTAACATCGGTATCGATATCGGTTATCGGACTACATGAGTTTTTAAAATATCGGCATATCGGATATCGCCAAAAATCCCAATATCGCGTGCATCCCTATTTTCAATTTATTTTTATTAGTAAGACTGAATATTGTTAAGAATTATTTTGACTTGATTTAAGAACATTCATTTTTTTCATCTTAAGTAGACAATAAAATTAATTCACGAGCAGCTTTTTTCAAGTCTTCCTGTCCGCTGAACTGCTGCTAGAGTTTTCCTCCACATGCCTGGAAGATGTCTAGTGCTGCTACCACAGATGCTACCATTCTAGCTAATCTTCAGATTAGCTAGAATGGAATAGAAAGGGGTAGATGCGTAGCGATACTGCTACTTCACCATCTCTTCATTGTTTATGGCAAGCCATTTGGGCCAATAATCGTCCGTACAATAACGAGCAGTTCCAACCCGTATTTTACGTGAGCACGCATTTTTTACCGCGTGTTCTGGCTGGAAACGCACGGTGACTTAAAAAACGTGCGCTCGCGTAACATACGGGTTGGAACTACGCGTTATTGTACGGACGATTATTGGCCCAAACGGCTTGCCATAATCCCAAAAGCCTGTGCAGCGCCTCAGCTTTGTTTTTTTTGATTGAGGGGGGAGTATTTCTCGCTTACCTATGTTAAGACTTAGAAACACAGTAAAGGTCATTAATTGCTAAGGCACTTCTGTGTTTTGGATTGACAGTATTTTTCCCATACATTCACTACTACACTGCAAAAAAATGGAAATCTAAATGAGTAACTTTTGCTTGAATTAAGTGCATTTTTTCTTAAAATTAGAGCATAAGTGAAATTTTTGCCAATGGAACTAGACAATTTACATTTAAAAAATGAAAAAAAAATTTCTGCTTTGTCTTATTTCAAGTGCATATTAACTAATTATCTCATTTTAGGAGCAAAAATACTCATTCCATTGGCAAATTATCTTATTTATCTGCTTAAATTAAGGGTAAATACACTTAATTTAAGATATTTTTTACTTATTTCAAGATGGTTTTTGCAGTGAACTGTCTGCAATATAACAATATAAGATTCCACACACACACACACACATAAACATTAGCGTCAGCATCTTGTTTCCTTTGCTCTTTGCAGATAAGTTACATTATTTTGCCAATGGAACAAGACAGCTGTAGATTTAAAATAAGAAAACACAATTGTATTGTCTTATTTCCAGGCAGAATTATCAGAATTATCTTTTTTAAGATTGAAAATACTAATTTCCATTGGCAAAGTATCTAGATTTACCTACTCCAAATCATATGGGTAAAATACACTTAATTTAAGAAATTTTTATATTTCTAGATCATTTTTCCAGTGTAAATAATTAATTAAATTCTAGCTAAGAAAACCAGACTAGTTCTTAAGCCTTTAAATGAACTGGTATCAGGTACTGTTGTATGCTTGTGTTTTGAGCAATAATTGGTTAGAGGTTATTTAATTATAAGCAATAATGACTAATAAAGAGAATACATCTTAACAAGTTAAAGAAAAATTAGATTTTATACTTGATTTAAGTTTTTGGATGCTTTCTACTTGGATATTATGTTCTTCCTTTTAAGAAATCTTACCAAGTCTCATTTGCTTGCTGCACTGGCAGATTATTTTGCTCAAAATAAGCAATTGTTTACTTAAAACACTATTTTTTCTTTTATTTTTAGAATGGTTTTTTGTTGTGTGGGAGACAATGTGTTAAATGTGAACATCTACCAATTAAAAAAGAAGGCTGTATTTTTTTTTCATGTAGCCATCTTTCAGGTCTGTTATAATGATGAAAAATAATAATACATCCGTTTTTGGCATTTACTTCATTTTTTTTCCTGTAACACAATTGCTTCATGTTAGCAGGGTAGCAAGATACTTGAGGCAGGAACTCTCTTCCAACCTGAAGTGTGAAAACCACCTTTTTCCATTGGATAACCATGGCTTTGAGGAGCTGATCTTCGTCCAGACCTCTATGCACTCAGCTGTGGGAGCCATTAGAACTGTCATCTGCAAAAAGCAGGGACTATACTCCCTGGAGCGCTCCAGTAAAGAGCTCCTGACTCTATACCCCTGGAGCGCCCTTCCCCACAGGGCTGAACAGGTCTTTTGTGGACCTCTGGTTTGAGCAAACTCCCATGAACCCTCAGGTATCCTGCAGAGGGTTTAAGCTGGCCTAGTGTAACATGGCTGGGATTTAAAAGAAAAACACATCGACCAACAACCTAATGGATCTATTTCTTTAAAATCAAGAAAATAATAAAAGTTGCAGCCATTAATTGGCTTCCAATTCAAACTGGATTTATTAAAGACAACTTTAAATATGTAGCAACTCAAAACTTTGATGGAGTCTTAAATCCATCCCTGTGGCGAAAAGAAACCAACCTATGTAGCTAGATAAGACTCCTCCTTATTCACTGACATTTTCATAGTTTCCTTCTGCTTGGTATGGGAATGAAATGAATTTGCATATTATAATTACAGCTTATAAATTAAGCCCTGGACTTGCTACAGATGACTGCAGCATCAGCAACTGCTTGCTGTTTTTATTCAGGGGCTATTTTTCCTCTAAATGCATCCATACAATATATCCTCTATTTTAAGAGAAAATAGATAGATTTTTTTTTTCTTTAAAATTATTTGAGACTCTGATTTGCTCACACATAACAGATGTAGGGATGCCAATAAATAATGATTAAAAGGTGTTAGGATGTGGGTGTAATTTTTTATCAATGCTCAAAACATTTGCAGCATCAAGCCCTCACCCCAGGCTATTCATTACCCATACTTACAGCAGCGTCCCCTGATTTCTTTGCCAGGGCGGATTTGCCCTCACATATCCATCTGGAAACCTCCGCTGAAGTAATTTTAAAGGGGCGAAAATACTGGTTAGCTGATTGGCCTATGTTGGTGATAGATCGCCAACAAACCAATCAGATCAACGAAGCACAAGTGACGACTAACAGAGCTAACCTCACAATAAAAACACAACCACAAGCCAGGCTACTCTTGCTGAAACCAGTCGGGAGAAGAGCAAAACATATTTTCCTCTGAGAAAAGCCTCCAGAGCAGTGTTTTGCTCTTCTTTCAGTGAAGAAATACTCTGTAATTCGGAGCAGGCTTCAGCCGATAGCCACGCTAACGCTAGTTTCACGGGCTGAAGTCAGCCATGTTCTTTAGGACTGAACTGTCGTGGGCTTCTCGCTAAGGCCACACCTCAACCCGCCAAAAGCTAACGCTGATTGGACGCTCGCTTGGTGAACGGCTCCAAATACCCTTTCTTCAACGGAGAGTCTCCAGACTGATCTGCGAGTGAACTCTAGAAGCCTCGCGAGATCAGGATGGTCTCGACGCAGGCTAGCGCCCCCGCTTTTCCGCCGCGGACCGGGTACCGTCCATGGGTCATTTGGTATATAAATATATGGACTATCAGAGTCTGAGCGATGCTTTTATTTTGAAAAATATGCGGCCCCATGGTATTCTCTCCCCAATAACATCAGTCGGTGCATCTGTGCCTCTTGATACAGGTTAATTTCAGTTCAAGACTCATCCTATCTATAACATCCTATCTTTGTGAAAGTGGGATTTTCTGCGGTTACAGCTGACCAAAAGCGAAGCTACGGAGCAGACTGGACATCAGGAGCATACTTCGTCTGTCATTTTCTCCGATTACGCTTAGATGGGACCGGGCTTGTTGTTTTATTTTTATGCTGTTTGTATTTGATCTTATCATTTTACTTGATCGTAATCCCCCCACCCTTCCCTCACCCTCCCGGCCAGTCCGTGAAAATATTGTCTGACATATAGCGGTCCGTGGTGCAAAAAAGGTTGGGGACCGCTGCTCTACAGGATCTAAGGATTTAATCAGATAAAAGGCCTTTTAATAGATCTTGTGTGGGTTTTGTGCAATTTGACAAAATGTGTACAGTCGTATTTGCTGTAGTTTAGCAAAACAAGAGACAAAAGCAACTTTTTCCAGTTATTGGTTATTTATCATTCAAATTAGTCAAAAAGGATGTCTGTTTCACACAAACAACTTTAGCAGCTGCTCCACACTGTTGCCCCATCCTCTTTGTCTTACCTAGCATCCTCAAACGTCCAATCTTGTCCATGAGGAGCGCAGAGACGATGTTACCTGGCAACACTGCCAAGGTACCCAGGAAGCTGACGAAGTAGACCATGTAGGCGTTATTTTCATCACTGATGTCACTGAGCAGGCAGCCTTCTTTGTTGTGCAGGAAAGTGCTGTTTATGAGCTTAGAGTTGATCAGACGGTATTTGAAAAGATCTGTGAAGGCAGAAGAGGGGGGATGGACAGGAGGAGAGCAACACAGGCATTGTCATAAAAGAGCCCCTTCTTTCAAATATATAAATGAATATATATATAGTAAAATTTGTAAAAAAAAAACAACTTTTATTTAAAGTAGGATAACATTTTCTCAGATTTTTTAAATGATTTTATAGCACCAATAAATCAGAGTGTTTGTGTGCGAACTCCTCACCAGTGTTGTAAAAGAGGGTGGAAATAAACGTGCAGTTTTTGAAAAAAGTGTTGCTGGAAGTGATATCCTCAAAAAAACACTCTTCAAAAAGCGAATCTTCAAACACCATAGATCTCAATTTCATATTCATAAACCTGGAAGCGAACAAAGAAAGCAGGGAGTCAGAAAGTTGTTCTAAGAAAACAAAGAGTTTCTTTCTTAAGGGGATCCATCATTAGGTGTTGCAATAGACTTCGTCTGATAAGTAATTATCTTGGATGTATAATCAGAGATGCACCGATCCGATATCCAAACATATTGCTGAGCTTATTGGCCAATAACTGATACCAATCTGATACTAGTGATGAGTGAATTTTGATCCAAATTAAATGTATGTTCCTGAGAAGAACACAGGAAAGTCTGGACTCTGGGAGGACAGGAGCACGCAGCATAAATCTTTAAATAATAATAAATTCTTACTTTTTTTTTTTTCGTTTAGTAATGAACACAGTCAGAAAAACACGAATCAAATGAGCATTTTGCCAAACTGAAACAAAAATGCATGCGCCACTCAGAGAGAAGCGGCCCCTCACACGGCTATGCAGAGAGAGGGGCTGCTGCAGGCAGCTGGCTTGCGTTAGCCTCAGAGGTCCGGGCTGGTTGCCGCCATCCTCTCGGTGGCTGTTTCTCAATATGCGCTCTTGAGCGTTCTCGTGACACTTCATCAGCCTCAGCCCGAATACCCGACGCCAATTCTCGAGAACGCACCAAATCCCCGGATATTTGTTCACCGCCCCGCCTCTTTATCGCAGCATGCATCAGAGCAGACTTGTATGTTCTTCAGACTGACCGGGCCGCCCAGAATGCCCGACACGTCAAGAGGCTTTCTGATTCGAGACAGCGGCTCACAGTGTTAAGTTAAACATTCCCTTTTCTGCTGCTGTTGTTCTTCAAAAGTATGTCGTTTTGAAATTGTTTGAGGCTTATAACATTATACATTGAAGCCTCCCTGTGTGGTCTGTTTTTTCTACAGAGTTAGTGAATTTAAAAAAGTCCCATTATTGAGTGACCAGGGCTAATGTGTTACCCCGCTCGTAGTGCACTTCTCTCGTCTAGTTATGTAACCACCGCTCTGATGTGCTGGTTTTTATACCCACGTTCGGTAATTTTTAAAATGTTTTTAAGCTTTAGAAATTAAAAATATTGTTTTCAAAATGTTTTGTAGTAGGGAATAAATAGTTTTGACTGTTAAAGAAATGCTAAAGAACGCTGCATGTGATGACGTCACGAGTACGCTTCTGTTCCAATACACATACGTGCTTGCGTGCTCGTCAAGTCCGACGTTCTCGCCAAGAACGGACTTGACGAGAACGCGAGTACGTACTCTCGTGAATTAAGAAACGGCCAATATCTGAACTTTTCTTTTAATTGTGCGCTAAATCAGTAAATGGGTCGTATAGTAACACTTAAAAGTATAATATTCTAACCTCAAATTATCTTAAAAACATACTTTTTTATAGAACAACAGCAACAGAAAAGAGGGAACTTTTAACTAAATACTAATAGTTCTGTGAGCGCTGTAAGCTGCTGCTGCAGCAGTGCATGTTGGGACAGCTGTCATCTCAAGAACGGCTCAGATGCATGCTGGGTAAAGAGGGAGGGGCGAGAACAACATCCGGGGACTTTGTCCGTTCTCGGTCTTCTTGTTCTTGTGAATTGGAACAGTACTAGTGCTGAGGCTGATGATGTTTGATGAGTACATGAGAACGCACAAGCAGACATATTGAGAAACAGCCATGTTGTTTATACTGCAATGCATCATGGGTAACTATGGGTAAAAGTATGCTAGGTCTTGTAGTGCCATTTCTGTCCAGCCAAAATAGCAATGAGTGATGCTAAACCTTTTCAGTTTGAACCGTAACACATTGAATTTGTTAAAAATGTAGAAATAATAAAAAGTTTGAGGACGAGGACCATAGAAGGAGAGTTTTCTGAAGAGGCTTGTGTTTGTGTGGATGCTGCTAGAATATGCTAACCCACATTTAGAGCTATGCTACAAAGAGCAGCAGTTTCTAACTGAGAATGTGTACAGTTAGCATCAAAACATTTTCTCAGATAAATAAAAAAAATGAGCTGCAATGACTGAAACATGCGTCACTGTCACTTTAAACAGTCGTTTATTATCTTCTGATTTGATTTTGATTCCATGTTAGCTTCTGCTAATGGTTTTAGCTCTAGCTGATATGGTAAACTGCAGGTCACAAGCTGATAACATTTGTTTGTTTCAGCAGATATCTCGTATAATGTCTCATAAAACTTTTGAGACAGTGACGGAATGCGACATTGTCTAAATTAACATCAGTCAAATGCAATATAACAACAGCTCTGCTAAGCTTAGCCTTCCTCTGGAGGTTCCAGGCCAGTAAGACATAACTGTCATTATTTACCCAGCATGCATTGCATGAACAGGTGATAAAATGGCAACCTCCATGGGGGAAAAATATCACACAGGATATTTGATTTTTCGGGTAATTATTAGCCAGCACGTATCAAAAGCAGCAATATTTAAATAAACTAGGAAATTACTACATATTTAGGCCAACATGTTCAACTAGTCATGGATCCCTTAAAATATTAAACACCTAATCCAGTAAGAAACATGATATACTGTCATTTTTTTCCCCTATGTGTTCTTCTTTTTTTCCTTTTTTTGATGATTGTACATTAATCTGGGATAGAAACCACTTCTTTCAGCACTGGTGTAGCATCCTTACTTGTCATTAAAGTACTGCCCCTGACGGTGGACCTGGTTCTCCAGTGTGAAGTTAAAGGTCACATGTTCTACTCTCTCCTTGACGAAAACTTTGGTGCGTGAGGCGTACTCCTGCTTCTGCAGGTACTTGATCATGTCTGGGAACCAAACAGTCAATCCGTAGTAACTAGAAGAGGGAAAAAAAAGAGAGAATCAATACTTAACAGTTAAACTGTATAAAACACTCGTCTTTTACTCTTTGAATACACCAGTTGAATGGCTTTTTAAGTTACTATTTTATCATATTTTAGTATGAAAATAACTGTGAACTTTTACATTTTGTAGAAATGCCGACATGAATTTTCGGCAGAAAATCAAAAGTTGTGTTTCCATCCAATTGCCATGTGAAATTTGAGGAAACTTAAAATGCAGGAAATTTGAGGAAAGTAGATTTGGAGCGAATTGACCAAGCGAAAAAAGGATGATGTCATCATACGTTTAGGCTTCGCTTGGCTGTGATTCCACAGGATAGCCCTTGTAGCCTCGCAGCGAGGAAGGTTTTCAAAAGTTTTACATTTATTCTGAATTATGGTATTTTTCACATTTTCATTAAGCGGTCATACCAGAATGCAAAAACGAGGTTTCCGTTGTCTCAGGAGATGAATATGATAACGGATTCCGAATTATGGGTGCGAAATGGGCCATTACAGAAGTGGATTCAACACCTCTCCCTTCTTTCTGCAAATCTCCTGTTCTAAGCTTCCACACACACCATAAAGCGGGCCTTGCAGAAATCAAGCGAGAAGCTCGAATAGGCGTAGCCATTTAGGGGATATTTGCCTTATTCCCAGTTTCGGCCTGCAATACTTTTGTCATGCCAGAAGGGGAAGTGATGACATCCAGACCAGCCCGATGGTTCACTGGCCAAGAAAAATAATAGAGGTAGATGGAGAGAGAGACACACCAGTTTAGTTGTTTAGCCAACAGTTGGGTTTTACTTCTACAAGAATTACCACAAAGCAGGCGGATTTCTCTATTGAAAATATGAGCCAGAACCCGCGGGTGAGTATCCATTATCTTGCCGCGCTTGTCGATTGGGGGTGGGTGCTGGTACCCTATCTCCAGCTGGCCATCTCTATGAATTTGAGGGACAGGTCAAAAGCGAGTCCATGGGGGCAACACAAGAGACACAGGACAACAACCATTCATGCACACACTCACACACCTAAGGACAATTTAGAAGCCAGCCCAGTGGCACAGTGATCCATGTTTTTAGGTATAATTATAATAAACATAATTACATCCAAATACACAGAAATGCTACAGGTTGAGTATAATAAAATATGTAGTCCTGTTCAGTGTTGGGCACGTTACTTTGAAAAAGGGATAAGTTATAGTTACTAGTTACTTCTCCCAAAAAGTAACTGAGTTACTAACTGAGGTTACTCCACAATAAAATTAACTAGCAGTTACTAGTAAAGCCCCGCCTTATTGCGTTACTTTTAGCGTTTCTGGCCCCCAGTAACCCTCCCACCCAGCCCCCACCCAGCTTCTAAGCGATTGTGTTTCTAAAGCCAGCAGCAGCGCTGAATGGCCGGACGACAAAGACAAGAAGAACCTGCAGAGGTTTTAGCATTTATTGCAACTCAAAGTAAATGACGCGGCATCAAGGAGGCAAGCCATATGAAGTTTTTAACAGGGCATTCAGATCTGGCGAGTGAGATGTAATTAATACCTAAGGGATGTCTAATTCTAAAAGAAATCCCTGTGTGTTTGGGTTGTTACATAGATACTGCAACATCTATCTAAATCATACTCTGTGTGTGACGTAAAATGTGGATCTCCATCCCTGCCACAAAGGCCATCAAAATTTATGTTTAAAATAAAAAAATACAGTAGGTTGAGAGGCAGGTATCCATCCATCCATCCATCCTCCATCCATCCATCCTCCATCCATCCATCCATCCATCCATCCATCCATCATCTTCCTTTCTCCATATAGGCTATCATTTTGACCGTTCCGCTCTCCATGGTTTGCTTCTGTGGCGAGAGAGCACAGGCTGACTGTTAACGGCGGCGCCTTTAGCGAGCATGCTTGGCGTTTCCTGTAAACGCATTCGAATCGATGCCGCCTGCTGTCGCGGAGATGCAGTGGAAACGCGCATCTGATCGCGAGCGCCTTCGGCGTAACACCCGGTATTTCCATGTGGAAAACGTTGTTTTGCTGCAGGTCCTCCTGACTCTCCATCTCTCTCTGTGTGATGTATACGTTAACACCCGCCAGCAGAAACACCCACCTACCCAACTGACAGACGGAATCTCACTATACATCAGCCATTCTCATCCTCCCTTCTCTCATGACAAGGCGCGCAGTCCTATCATGAAAAAAGGTTCATTGTGCGACCTGAGTAACGCGCAGTAACGGGGTGTCTGCAATGGTAACTTTCGTTATAGTTACAGTCAAGTAATTAGTTAGATTACTTTCGTTACTAAAACAAGGTACTTTCAAAGCCGTTAGTCCCGTTACTTTAAGCAACTATTAGTCCCATCACTGGTCCTGTTTATGCATTTATTCAAGCTTTTATAACTTTAAGGTTAAATATCTGTCAATAAAAACAGAGGTTTAGATGTCTAAATTTGTACAGTGAACGACAGTCAAAAACGTAACAAATATAAGATTTTATATATATATATTTATATAAGATTTATATAAGTCTTAATAATTTTTTTAAGTAATTCAGTCAAAACATTAAAAAAAAGAACTTATTATCTTCTCTCTAACACAGATAGTTTATCCAATAATAACTTTAAATATTTACTAATAACTGCTCACTCCTTTTAATATGATTGCACTTATTTAATTCTACATTTCTGGATATAATTTTTATCATTTTGTCATCAGGTCCCTTTTTGAAAAGATTTGTTTTTAATTAGCTTTATATGAATCAACTAAATGTAATAATTAATGCATTTACTGATCACTTTTTGTTAAAATAAACCGTCCCATTATAAAATCAACCCAGATGTTGAACCCTGTCTTACCTGAAAGACATAGAAAACCACACGGCCATCATCATGTAGGTGGTCCGACGGTACTCAGGGGAGAAAATGGTTTGGAAATTATTCCACACCTAAAAGGATACAAAAGGAAATGGAGGAAATTATTTTGCACGTCCAAAAAGAGAGTAAATGGTCAGAAAACATCTCAGAGCAAGTATTAGTTGATCGAAATATGAATTTCAGGTCCGAATGGTTCTAAAAAAAAATGAATAAACACCAGAAATCCTGCAGAAAAACGAAAAAGTAAAATAAAAAATATAAGCCTAAAATCTCCAAAGAAAAGAATTATAAGTTTGTTTACCTGGTGAAAAACTGCGGCCAGTTTTAACCTCCATTTCTGATGCCAGGCAGCGGTATCACTCATGTTCATCAGCTCATCAAACTGTTTCACCGTTTTAATGGTGGTCACCTGGAGGCAACAGATCGCTCCTTTAACGCTTCATTTTTATCAGAGATCAGATTTAGTGGCTTTCTGTGAAACTTACAGAGAAAACTCTTTCTGGATAACCTTTGGCCCTCATGTTGGTGTCGTGGACCTGCTTCAGAATCATCCAAGCCTCGTCATGCTTCCCGTTCTGCAGGAGGAAAACAAGACAACTACCTAGAACCTTCTCATGTCTGAGAATCAGACACCAGACAAAATGTTATTGAAATAACTGCAGATAAAAACATACCTGCAGATGTCTAAATTTGGACATGAAAGTCAAAAATGTGGGGAAAAAATTAAGATTTATACTTGCTCTAATTATGCGACTCATAGATACAAAAGGAGATTTTTTGGTATAATAGATGAGGATCTTCACATCAGATCTTCATCTGTGAGAATACAAGTTTAAAAACTTCCTCAATATACAAGTATAAATTATGGTTATTATAGCTGCAATTTATATGTACAAATAAAAAAATTTCGAGTACAATTCACAAATTTATGAAAAAAAATAAAACCTCTTAACCCCTAGAACCCGACGGACCCACCGGTGGGTCCAGCTGCTACGTGACCTCGTAATTTTAACAAACCCTCAGTATTGATAAAACACATTTGGCATGAGTTTGGTGACATTTAAGTGGACAAAATGTCAAAATGGCCTCCCTCCCAAGAAATTTCTCTACCAATACCATTCTAAAATAAATATGATTCATCTGATTGAGTCCAAATTTCTGGTATATTTTTACACAACATTTAGATTTAAAAGTCTGTACTACTTCTTTTTGTGCTATAAAATAATGATTTTTGGTAGTAAAGTTTTGTAATGTTTATTTTAAAGAAAAAACTTTGGCGCAGGTTCAAAAATGCAAAATATTTTGTATTTGTCCCCTATATTTCAGTGTGCGTGGTCAAAGCTACAATGGTGCTGACACCAGAAAACCATTCTACGACATCTTACCTTACAGACGTACCTCAAAAGTTTCTTCTTAAATCTAATAGGGCCAGAGGCTATAAGGTGATTTTACTTGTGTTTTGTCAGGCAGAAAATGTATTTATACCCCCTGAGGGTGTAAGAGGTTAAAGCAAAGATATAGAATGTGTTTGAACGTCTGCCCTAATCACTATATAGAGCTCTCTATAGTGGTTACTGTTGCTACCCGATCCATTTGCGCCTGCGCGAACAGAATAACTTCCGGGTCGCCAAAAAATAATGTAATTACGGTACTGAAAAACTTTATTTATATCCTTAAATAATAAAAGAATACTAAACTACATCAGAAAGACAATATTGAAGACTTTTCTGGAAGAAATGGATGCTTTTAAATTCAATCCATTGTATTGCTTGGCGTCATTTTCTGGAATGCTCCAAATTTTTAGGAATGTTCCCTTATCAATGAAAAACTGCAGGTCAAAAGGTAGCAAATAATCCATTGTGGGATCAGTACTGCTGGGTGCATAGTTAAGTACAGAGTAAATCAAATATTTAAACAAATTTAAATATATAAATATTCGGCGCATGCTCAAGAGCAGTCAAAGTAACTATCACAAGGCGATTGAACTTTTTATGTATTTCTGTTTTTTATTTTTAGAAAATGCAATATTGATGAAAATACAAAGATATACAAAAAAGAAACCCATGCCTCTAAAAAATACAAAAGAATAAAAAAGTAAGAAAACGGAAATATTTCCACCGGAAGTTATTCTGTTCGCGCACTAAAATGAGCTGATGGTACGGATAGATACTTCGGTACGGATCGGGTAATGACAGTTACGCCATTTTAAATGTGCAGAGGTCACAGATTAGCGGACTGGGGTCCTGATCTGGACCCACCTGCAGGCTAATCTGGACCCAACCTGGTTTAAAACATTTATAAATTACTGCATGTTGTTTGACAAAAGTATCTAAATTCACTTGCATTGCTTCTCCTGTTAATACGGTAGAGTCATTCAGAGCGTCCGGCACCAGGCTGCATGGGATATAAATGAGCCAATGAGCTGCTGTCAGTCTGGGTTGCTGCTGCGGCTACTTTTAGACACAGCAGGCAAACCTGTGGCAAGCCGGGCGATGGGAAAATACCGAGCCCCTGAAGGGACATGGAGGAAAAAATAAACTTTGCGAGATCCCACAATACTTTTGCGAGATCTCGCAAAACATTTTGCCATGTCAGCAAAAAAGCTGAAAAGAATTATCAAACATGACCAGTTTGCTTTTATAAAAAGAAAATACAGATATTATTCCTACTGCTTAATAGGGGTGGGTATTGCCAAAGAAGTCATGATGCGATTTCTATCACGATGCATCACCATACTTAATATATTTTGATGCATCACGATATTTTCACTGAACACTGTTAGAAAAAAGTACAGCCATTACCAGTGGCTGACTTGCTGTGCATGATCTGGATAGTGTAAACAATTAATACAAGCTGAAAGCAACTGAATTCATACATAGCTGTATTTATTGAAACGACTTTTGGAGGTGTTGCCATGGAAACAAATCCTGGACAGAAATATTACTATTACTGGCGTCAAACTTAAAATGACAAAATAAGGGTAACCAGTGCCGTTTACATGGCCTCAGTGGTCCTTTAAATGTCCTTGAAATGAAAACATTCAGATGTAAGACATTTCTCCTTTTGCAAATGACGTGCATCATATCAATTTAGTTTTTACCTTCTTTGTTTTAAAAGCCAAAATTCATCCAAGCATCTGACTTGAAATGTGATGGAGCCGCGGGGCGAATTTTCATAGTGTCCTCCATGTTTTATTTCATATGACTCGTCGCAGTATCCCGCGGCCGGAAACACTTGTGACACAAGGCAGCGGGCATCAACACATCCGCAGCGACATCTGCTGGACTGGAAGTTGTATTCCACTTGATTTGGCTGATATGCACCAACTATTAATGTATTTTATTTGTTCTTTTTTTTATTTTTATTTTTTTTATAATCGATTCTTGCCTTCAAGAATCGATGAAGTAGATCACAAAAATTAGAATCGCGATGTATCGTCTTGACAATTATTTTGCACACCCTTAGTCAGCTACAACCATTGAGGATGATTTGGAGAGGTTCTTAATTTCTAGCGAAGTCCCCAAAACAGAAAAGGTCAGAATGCAATCCTACGGAGCCCCTAAAGGGACATGGAGGGACAAAATAAACTTTTGCGAGATCTCGCAAAAAATAAACTTTTGAAAGATTCCGCAATACTTTTGCGAGATCTCGCAAAACCATTGCGGGATCTCGCCAAAGTTCTTTTTTTTTCTCCTCCATGTCCCTTTAGGGTCTCCGTAGGAAAAAGAAAGCAGAGAAATGTGTAGACTGCTGGAAAAAGCGCTTTGAACTGGTGAAAGCAAGATTCTCCACCATGAATATAATAAAAAAATAAATATCGATCCAGGATTTTGAATGAGCACCTTGATATGTGCTTCAGAATGGCTTTGATCTGCAAGGTCAGCCTGAAGCCCACTTTCCTGATTAAGCCATAAAAAAGGAAAGAAAGAAAAAAAAGGTGAGTTTAGGTGTTTTATAAGAGATATGAAAGTCAGGAAATCATCTATATATGGAACTATGAAAGATTGTTTTTAAAAAGCCAATATTCTTATCTTCAGCTACCATATTATACATGTCAAATTAAATAATACTACTTACACTTCAGCAATAGTATCAAGGTGTTACTTTAGTACATCTCTTATACTATATCCTTTGGTTGTGCCTTTCTTTTTACATCTCTTTGAAGGTGATGAAGCAGTCTGAAGACGTTTTATCGTTCTCTCCCTTTTATCTCCTCTTTCTTTCCTCTTTTCTCCTTTTTTTCCTGTTTTTCTATTTCTATTGCAGTGTTCATATAATCTGTAAAATTCCCTGCATGAATTATAATAAAGCTATTCATATATGCATAAATCAAGCGGAACAGTATGGCGATAGCCGTACTGCTTCACTTTTGAAAGCAAAATCTGTTGGGCTCTTTTTTTTGGCATCAAGACAATTATTCGTATTGCCACATTGTGCCAGACAGGACACTGCCCAAAAAAGCAAAAAAAAAGTTTTGGGTCAAAAAAAGAGTTTAGATGTTAGAGAAGTCTTACGAATTATACCGAGCTGACACTGTTTCCAGCCCGCGGTTATTTACCAGCCAGCTGTTCTAAAATATGCAGTTTTTATATACATTGATAGCCATAAAGCAGAAGAAAAACGTTTCAGTGATATTTTGGAACCTGAGTTCTGTTAGTCAATATCCCCGCTGCCACCGAAACGGAATGGGGCCTGTTTACACAGTTGTAGTCTTTTTCGCTTCACTTCAGTGTAATTTTGGTCGCCGCAAGTGGCACTTTGACAATAAAAAGCTTTAAAAACTCTAAAAATGGAATAATGAAGGTGGATTTCTGATTCTCGAACACGCCGAGTACACAGAGAAGTTTAAAAGATTCACAACTGTAAACAGGCCCCATTTCCTGTTCCGGTATGAATATTGACTATTCCTACAGAACTCAACAAGGGAATAATGCAAAATAAAACAAGACAGGAACGCTTTTTTCTTTTACAAAACTTTTTTTGGAACGCCATTAAACAGGCGCCGACGACACGGTGAGTAGCATATTTAAAAAAAAGAACGCTTAAGGTTGTTCTACATGCACTATGGCAGCCATTCTAAAGCAGCCAGGGGTTGATTCTAAATGAGCCAAAAAGAGACAGGAGCAATTGTCAACCTTTTGGTGGTGTCGTAATTCATTCGATTTCATCCTGGACACTACAGAAAATGGGCAGCGTAAAACCGAACTTCTCCTAAATGAAAAAATTTTTTTTTTTTTTATTTAAAAATCTAAATAAAAAATTTCATTTCAGTGTTAAATGCTGTTTTAAGAGATTTTGATTACAAATGTCATCGAACCTTTATTGCTTGTTGATTTTCTTTTCTCCATACTCTATTTTTAACACTGAAACAGTAAGTACAAACATACAACATTCCAAATTTCAGTGGCATTTTTGTTATTCAAATCCAGCGAAACAGATTTACTTCCATACAACAACAAGATGGCGCAAGCACCGTGTCGAGGAGGATAGGTGAGGCACTGCGGTGGAGGCGGAGTTAGTTGACCAGCGGGGGAGTGAACGGTCAGTTAACTGAGTTCACTATAAAGTCCACCTTATAGTCCGCGCTCTATATAGTGATTGAGGGATTTAGGGGTTAGGGCGGACGTTCAGACACTGCCATATTATAATATAGCAGAATAGAATACAATATAAATGTTTCATACTTGCAAATGTGTGATTCAAACTTATACATTTGTGCTTTGACAAAGTTGTATGTGTCTAAATAATTTTTATAACTCCTACACTTATATTCTCACATATCAAGATCTGATCTCACATGTATCTATGGGTTAATAACAAGAAACAAAGAGTACAACTCTTGCATATATTTACTATTTTGACTTTCATTCACAAACTCATACATCTGCTTGTTTGTATTGACAGTAAACTCACCCCATACTTTTGAAATTAACGTTACTGAGCAAATATTGTTGGAAAAATATAATTCAAAGCCAAGTTTATCTTTGGTGAATCTTCTCTGTTGTCTGCATGGAACGTTATCCCCGAATAAATGACTCCTCTGTTTTGTTTTTTATCATAAGCTCTAATTTATTTTTATATATGTTTCATGAGGTCCATTGTTGTTGGAGTGAGGTGGAAGCTCACCTCCAGGTAGAAGCGTGGGCTCTCAGGCATGGTGCTGAGTGCAGAGATGGCGGCCACAGACGGGAAAGCACACACCAGCACAAAGACTCTCCAGCTGTGGAACTGGTAGGCTGAGCCCATCTGAAAACTCCAGCCTGCACAGGCAGAGACAAACAGGGGAAAGTTCCCTCACAGAACCCAGAAAAAAATACAAATGTTGAAACAAATGAAATATCACTACAGGTGGAATTAAAAAGACAAAAAGCGCTCTGTAAACATTTTGGGAATCACTCCTTCTTTCAGAGATGGATCTCAGACTGCTTTTCTCTGTTAAATCTTTACCAGCTTACAGGTTTTTAGTCGTATTTATCTCTGGCAGTTGAGGCGGTAATCAAAGAAGGTTGATTTTGTGTCTGAATAACCTATTCTGTTTTAATTTAACTCCAAGTTTTGGATCTGCATAGTGACCCAGCAACAATTACTAGTAGTCATACTCTTCATCTTTCGCTTATGCAGGATTGTGTTGCCATAGCAACCGGGGACATTTTCCCATGAAAGTTTGGACCATTGTGGACCATTGCCCCAATACAGGCTTGATTAATCGCACAGCAGCAGGGGTGGACCTGATTTTTTGGTTTTGTTTCTCTTTTCAAGTCTTAGGGAAGCGGCCGATCCAACTGTTGCAGTTCCAAATTCTCCCAAATTGGTGCACGACTTCACCACGAGGGAGGGATTGTTTTTGTGCTTAGAAGGGTGCCAAGCAAGTTTGGTTGTGGCTGCTTTTTAGGAAGCATCTTGCTAACTAGTTAGCAAATTAGTGCTAGTAGGTTCCCAATGGGAAATTCCATTGAGACCAAGTAG